>VWZS01006294.1:0-59484 GCA_013397075.1 Rhabdornis inornatus | reverse complement strand
GGCGGGCCCGCGCCCCCTCGCCCCTGCCGAGCGCGCTCCGCGGGCGCGCAGGGACGCGCAGCGCCATGTCGCGGGTCGTGCAGAAGAAGAACCACTGGTCCAGCCGGGTGCGGCAGTGCGCGCTGACCCGCGGGCCCGGCGGGCAGCTGGGCTTCGCCCTGCTGGGCGGCGCGGAGCACGGCGAGTTCCCGTACGCGGGCGCGGCGGCGGGGGACGGCGAGGCGGCGCTGAGCGAGGGCGAGCTGCTGCTGGAGGTGCAGGGGGTCCGCGTGTCGGGGCTGCCGCGCTACGACGTGCTGGAAGTGATCCGGAGCTGCAAGGACCCCATCGTGGTGAAAGCCGTCCGACAAGGTGCGAGAGGGACGCGGCGGGACGGGGGGGACCCGCTCCGCGCATCCCGCGGGGTTGCGGGGCTGGGTGGCCGGGGGCGAGTGCGGTGCCGGAGGTGGCGAGCATCAGCCCTTCGGGGCAGCGCAGGGCCCCGACGGAGGCACGGACGCGGGTGCCGATGCACCCAGGAGTGTGCGCCCCTTCTGCGAGGGCACTGATGCGCAGGCAGCTCCTGGTCCGGAGCCGGCTGCAGGCGCCCCGCAGCCCCTGCCCTGCGCTAAGCGCAGCGAGCAATTGCGTGAGACTTTCCCAAAGGCACCGCGGAGCCGCCAGCGCTCCCTGCGGGGAACCCGCGCTTGTCCGGGGGAGCTCGGTGTCCGGCTGACCCTTGGAGAGGCTGAGGGAGCTTCACTGCTGGGGGAATGGGGCAGGGATCCCCTCCTCCAGCAGCTGAGCATCCTTTGGAGCTGCTGAATGATTAGTGGAGTCTTGTTCTGAAAGTGCAGCGTGTGTTTGCCGGCTGCCAGCGTGGGAAGAAAAAGCTTGGGCCGTCCTGCATCTTCCCTCTCTGGCTGAAAGGCTGCTCAGATTTATCTTTTTTTTCCCCTGGTTTGCCCTAGGTGAGGGCACATCCGTGCTGCCAGCCCTGCAGTGCACAGGTGAAGGAACAGACAGGTAGCTCTACTGTTTGGCTGAGGAAGAGGATAGGAAGAGTCCTCCCATGCTGGATTAAAAAGATGCCACTTCACATCCTTGTACACTCAACAGTCGCTCAACAGGTTAGCTAACAGGCCTGGCTAATGGGCTTGTGATTTCCAGGGCAGGACTTCAATTCAGTGCCAAAAATCTGTTGGTGCTGCGGCAGCCACCGAGGCTGTCTGGATGGGCAGGAGGAGCAGGACTGCAGCTGGACAGCCGGAGGTGTGAGAGGTGGAGGAGAACCCTGAGGTCAGCTCCAAGTGCAGGAAGGAAGGGAAGTTTTCTTCGTGTTGCCCAAGAGATTCCTTAGGAGAAAGTTTATATTTGTCATCCAGACGCGTGCATCCTAAAGGTGGGGGTTTTGCTCTGCCTTGTGGTGCGAGAGTTTTTTTTCCCTGTACTTCGTTCAACCCAGCTGGTAGCTGCAGACAGGATTTCTGTCCAGCTGGCAGGACTGTCACATGAAGTGTTGTCCCTGGGCTCACTGATGAGCTGAGATGAAGGGCTGCAGGCGCTTGTTTCACAGCCATCCTTCAAACCTCGGGAGCCAGAGCAGATCACAGCCATGGGGTGTCGGAGAGGAGCTGAGCCCTGGGCACTCCCCCTCCACCACCTGCCCCGGAGCTCCTCCACCAAAGCACAGAGACTTGCTAGTCCCTTCCAGGACTCAGTAGCAATATTCCAGCAAACACTGTCAAACTCCAAAAAACCCCAGTTTTCCTTAAACAAATGCCTGTTTTCCCTGCTGCGTTCACTTCACTGGGAAGTGGTGAAGGAAACTCAGCCTGCTGGTTTCCCTGCCCAAAATGGGATAGGGAGAAAAGCATGAAGAGAAGTATGAGGAAATTGGGCACAGGGTTTTTTTACATACTGATTGTTTTAGCAGAAGTGTTGAAATACAGCTTGTGGTGTTGCAATGTGATCGGTGTTGGTGGATGAAGGAAGGTGTGTATTAAACCCTTCCCGACCAGTTTGTGATCAAACTTTCTGTTCCTTTGGAAACGTGAGTTAGTATAAATAAAACATGTCCTAGGAATAAACTGAAAATGACAGAACTTGGTGGCAAATGTGTCTGAGCTCCAGGATATGGTTAAAAGAATGGGGAGAGAGCTGACTTTTAGCATGTCGGTTGGGTTTACCTGGAAAGTGGGAGAAAAGGATTTGAAACCCATCTCTAAGTCAGAGCAGGTACTTAAAGCTTGGACTAGTCCCATATAGAGCTGAGAACCAAGCCCTTGGTTACTATGGGATTGTAGTTCTATTTTTTTTTTCTTTCTTGATATTTTTAAAAAATGCTTTATTAGCCAAGAATGTGGAATAGAAATAAATATTTGGTTTTTAAATCACTAAATATTTTTGTGGTCTGGAAAGCAGTTCTCTGTGCCTGTCAATGATAGCCTGGCATCTGCACGCTGCTCTGTGCAAAGCAGGGATCTCCCTCATGTGTCAGAATCATAAGCATAGAAAAGGAGAGTATTTTAATTAAAATGCATTACTTCTGTGTTGATTAAAAATCTGATTATGGGAATGGCAACTGTCATTCAACAGGAAGTGTGTGGCACTAGAGCAAACAGCAAAGGAGTATGCAGATAAGATTGTTAAAACGTTTTTAACTATGATTTTCCTCCTCCTAACTCCTTTCATAGTCCCTAACTGATTGGTGCTGAAGTGCTGGGGCGATATTAGGCTGGAAATGTATACATTTTATTGCCTGTCTCTTTTGTATGACATTTACAAGGCTGGAAAAACAGGAAATTTACTATAAGTCAGTCATCTGCAAGCACGAGGAGAGAAAATAACGGTTCTGACCTTGCACTTGGTGAAAGAGAAGAGACTGGGGTGTGAAATGTAGGCTGTGCATGGGCTTTGTCATTAAACCAGTGTTTGTAGACTTAGAGGTTCACATGCAATATTTTTTTCTTGCTTTTGTGAGTGGTAAGTTCGTAAAGTAAGTACAAAAAGGAGGAACCTCTGTGAAATATCTTAATGGGAATACTGGTATTTAATACTGGTCATATGGGATTTCTTGCTCCTTTGCTTACCCTGGGAGGAAGAGTGAAGAAGGCTAAAGAACTCTAATGGAGCTTTCCCTTCCTTTTCCCCTTATGCACCCTTTTTTGCTATCACATTTGAGAATAAAACTGTACCATTGTAATTGCCTGTTTTGGGGGAGAGAGAGGAAGAATCTTGCTGCCGTGTGTCTTAGTAACTTTTAGAACTGTCAAATGTGTGAAAAAACCTCAGTTAACATGTAGTGCTTTTATGACTGACTGTTTCCATCTTACATCTGTGCCTAAGTTCTGATGAAATTGGCAATTAACTTCTGTGGAGTTAATAAATGCATTTTTATTATTACTTGGTCAGAGAGTATGGAATTAATAGATTGAATTATAGGAGCAGTGGTCACATATTCTAGTGTAAAGCTGGCATTGCCTTAACACTGTGATTTCCCAGCTGTACTGTGAATATTGTAGCCTCCTTGAATGCATTTCACATTTGTCAAAATAGCTCACTTAGATAAATTGGTAATTGGTTACATTGGATAGATCAGTTATAAAATCGGGCTCACCATTTCTTCTCAGAGGTCTTGGTTAACAAAGTCCAGCACAATACAAGAGAAGTTTGTTGTGCCATCCTCCAAAAGAGAAGAATTAAAACTGTATCTATAAAAAATGGACCATATTTTGTTTGAGGCAGGGTGTTTGGGTTTTCATTCTCCCTCAGTAAGAGATGGACACATTCAGAAATTTCCAGGGTTTTTTGCTCCTTGGTTCGATGACCTGTGCCAAACCACACCAAGCCAGATGCTTGGTATGGGAAACTGTCAAAGTTAATATGCTTGTAAATTTATTTTTAAATTGGTTCTTTTAGTTCTCATTTCAATGCTTTGCTTCCCTAAAAAACTCTGAATCCCAAGCTCCTAATGAGCTATTGCTTTGAAAGCAGGAGGTGCTGAGAGCAGTTTATGCAATTAATAATTTTGATAGGACTTTGCAGCTGGGATGATCCCACGGTAGGGAGGAGTTGAGGGTGCTGGTGGGTTTTTTTTTAGCCCTGTACAGGGCAGGAGCAGGCATGATCCCAAGCAGAAACAGTCACTGTTTACCCGGTGCTATCAGCTGCATTTTTTTCTTTTCAAACATTAACTCGACCCTAAGATAAATTCTGAAATACAGTGCAGTGACTCAATGCTTCAATGTCAGGCTGGCATCTGCTGTACATGAGATGTTAAAGTCAGTTACATTTATTAATGTGAACAAAACCAGCTTCTTGAAAAAAGTTTGTGTGAGCTGGTATTTGAATATTTTATTTTCTTGAGAGAGCTCATGAGATAATTTCTGTTTGTTATTTTGGGATTTTTTTTGTAAAACGTTAAAAAAAAAAAAGGAAGGAAAAGTTGATGCATCTGTAAATTCCTGCGTGTTTGGTGGTTTAGCAAGCACAGGGAAGCAGAGTGTCACTTTGTGAGTGGTGATGCTGAGCATCCCACACTCAGTGCCCGTGCCTGGCATTGCAGAAGCCAGGCAGTGAGTGCTGGTGCCTGTCTGGAGCAGAGCTTGGGATTGATGTGCTGGGCCAGCAAAGGGAGAGGCTGTTTAGAGAGTGAGCTCTTGCTGTTCCCAGTTTACCTCTGCAGCATGAGCTCCAAAAAGTGTTTTCCTTCAGTCTCTGCTAGCTCACTGCTGGTTGCTTGCACGGTGAAGTCTCTCAGTCATTTCTCCATCTGACCCAAATTTTCTTTTCAGGCCCAGGTGAGTTTCAAGTGGAGAGAAAGAAATTTTGTCATCTGTAAACCTGGGGGATGTTTTTGTATTCTAGATTTATAAGGCCTATTTTCAACTCTGGCAGTTGGAGTAGTCATGAATGAAATGTAAAATAAAAGAAAAGGCAGACTCTCTTCTCTCACTTGGAGCATATTTTGCTACAGATCAGTAGTCTTCTTTCTTTGAAGAAGTATTTGAAGAAGTACAGCACTTAGTAGTCATGAAATGTGTATGTCTTGTATTAAAATACTGCCTTGAGGAAGACCTTATCTTTACTGTGCCTGAATTTACAGTGTAGAACTTGCCAGGATTTAGAAGTTGGTTCTGCTTGTGGCAGTGCAGTCATCCATCCTCTCCTGAGCCATGGAGTAGCACCCCAGAGATGGACAAGAGAACCCAAGAGCCACATTGTGCCTGTTATAAAAATTTCCAGGAATTAATGTGATACTTTTAATGGCATGAAAGGGGGTTATGCATTCCACAATAAAGTTAATCTTTCCACCCATTGAGATGGGACTCCTGGCTCCCTCTTTATGGCCAGTCAGATCACAGAGCAATTAAATCACAATTACGGTCTAATTATGAGCAGTCATTCAACACCGTTGCAAAATAAGATGTTAACACCGTCCTGCATGTTGTTCCATGTTTTTAAGACTGAGTTACAACTCCTGCATGAGTGAATTATTGACCTGCTGTTACGAGATTTAAGATTCATCTTCCATGTTAGAAATGTAATAACTTTTTTTTTTAACAGGTTTGAAAGCCAAACCAGCAGTAGCTCCTTGCATTCCTGGGTTTGGGATTGTCACTTTCTTCTGGTTCAGCTCAGGCTGTGATCATTCATGCATCTCTTCTGGCTGTTCTGTATCTCTTGATCTGATGCCTGAGAAACACACTTGCTCCTTTGGCAGTGTATGCCTGCACAGGGAAACATTTGCCCCCGGGCAGCTGCATTAAGGTGTGAAGATATTCAGAGCAGCACTTTTGTGGCTGTGCAGAACTGATGATTTGAGCCCTCTCTCATTAGATTTCAGCATGGCTCAGTTTGAAGTAATGTGGAAGCAGAGAAGATGCTGCTGCCTCAAGGGCTTTTTCTATTGCATTAGCAGGGTCTGGGCTGTGGGCAAGGGCAGGATCTTGGGGACCTCTCTTGAGGTTTTTAAAAATAATTGGCCAAGTTTTTTATTTGCATTCCTTTACTTAGCTCCAGACACAAGCTATGCCTGCTAGTTTTTTCAGGTGTTTGGTTTTTTTTTTTTCCACACTTCCTCTGACTTTGACTGGAACTTGTAAATCAAGGCATTTGGTTTTGATCTTTGTGTGCTGCAAGTGACTTAAATTTCGTGGTGAAAAGCACAGAGTAGTGGTTCTGTAAGAGCAAGTGCTATGAATTTATAGAAGGACTCTGAAGAATTTGAGGCAAAATGTTAGCTGAAGGTAGGGATCCTTGCTGTGAGCACTCAGTGGTACTTGGGGGGCTGGCACTCAGACTTCTGCATCCTGAGCTCCTTCCAGCTCCACATCCCAATTCCTGGAGCAGCAAAATGCAGGTCCTCCTGGTCTATATTTCTCCAGAGCTTTTCTCTAGCTCAGCAGTGGAAAATACTTATTTTTGCCTTTTAGAAACCGAGTATGAAGTGACCTTTAGCACCAAGGGCACAGGGCTGGGTCATCCCCCCCGTGATCTGTGAAGATCTCCTCGCTCCCTGTCACCGGAGGCATCTCCTGCAGGACAGGGGAAGCAGCAGCAGCTTCTCAGTGAGTGACAGCACTGCTGAGCCTGCAAGACCAGCTCCTGCAGAAACATCATTTTCACCACTATCATCATTTTCCCTGTCTCTCTCACACTCCATGTTTTGTTTCCTCTGCTGATGTTTGGGTCTTGTGCAGTTTGCCTTGGTGTAGCTGTTGCAGTGGTTTGACAGGTAGGGGCTCAGAGCTGGCAGCCCAGAGGGATCCACAGAATCCGTGCCTTTAATCAGTGCCTTTGATGGCTTCAGTTTGGGGCTTCCTGCAAGGATCTGGTGTTGGGAAACAAACGTAAGCCTAGGCTGTCATCCAGACTTTATCTCCTGATCTGGGAGAGCTGTGGAAGAGGCTGCCTGCTTCCAGAGCAGTTTGGCAGCTTTTGGGTTGCACTGGTATGTTGGAAGATTGGGATATTAATTTTTTCCCCCCTTAATTGTATTTTTTTGCTTTTCCTTCTGAAAAAATAGGTGGGCCAGCATCTCTCTTGGCCATGCAGGAGCAGTATGGCTCAGGGTAAATGGGATATTTTTATTGAGATCCACCCTTCAGTTTCCAGATGTCACACACTCCATCCACCCTTCCTCTTGTGACATTTTAAATGGTTTCCAGAACTATTCCACTGCTACAAGTTGGAATGATGGCATCATGCTCTCTTAGTCCCCAGCCCTGACTGGCATCATTTATGCTAAACTGTTTTGTGTTTGTAATATTATTTAAACCTACAGATTTTTTTAACTGCCCCTAGTGGACCTTGGAGAAACAAAACAGTTTTTTTCTTCAGTTCCTGATGTTTTGGGTTACGTTTTTTACACACTTGGCTTTTGGTTAAAAACAGTTCCAGTTTGTATGGTTGCAAGGGCTTGTATCGTAACTGAAAAGAAAAGTGAGGTTTCAAAAAATATTTATTGAATTTCATTAACTGTCCCTTATTAGACTAAACAGTAATGCTTACTACACGGTGTGAAAATAATGCAAAGTGCCCTGTCTTCATAATGGAACAGGAAATCAAAACAAACAAAGCCTTTGGGATGACTTGCAAAGTGGAACAGATGCCCTTACAATTGCAAGGCATTTGAATAAGGAATCAGTTTTGCATGGTTTGCTAATCCTTCAGTAAACTGTTCATTGTCTTGGATTACACATCTGTAATTTTGGAGCCCTCAAGTCAGTGTCTCAGTACAATTAGAGTGGGAAGAGACTGACTTCTTTCTTCATATCCTTAATTTCTGGCTTGTTTTTTAAAGGAAAACCTCAACTCTGTGTTTTTCATTTAGTTATTAAGAAAATGCCTTTGAAAAAGAAGCTGCCTAAAATCCAGCCACTCCCTCAACACAAACAAAGCTGGGCAGATACTGGGTACTTAAAAAAAACCCCAACTTTGATGTTCAACCTGTCTTATTCCAGTGGTACAGATCCTGCACTAAGTGGATGTTAGACCAAACTGATGACAGACACAGATGTCTCAGAGTTTTTTTGATGAATAAGAGAGGAAAGTTACTTCCCAAACAGGCTGAACTGGACAGGTGAGGACCTGGGCTGCAGAATAACTGTGAAATGACTTTTCTTAAAAATAGCAAGGAACATGCTCATCCTCCTCCTTTCCCAAAGGCACAGCTAGAGCTCCAAATTAGCAATTTAAACAGCAGGGGTACAGGTGGAGGTTCCTGGGGCTTGGAGCAATTCACTGGAGCTTTGTGGGAAGCCAGGGATGGCTGGAGGAGAGGTGGAGAGAGCAGCAGGAGATACAGAAGTGGTACCAAAAGCTGTGTGTTGGGGAAGAGTTTCCCTGTTCGCTAGTGGAGTTGTTCATACTGAGGCTGTCTCTAAAGCCAGGCTGGGTGTTTTCTGCAGGACCTGCCAGGAGCATGGCTCTTCCCAGCTGGTGACAGTCCCCAGTCCCACAGCAGTCCAGCCCATCTTGTTCTGGAGAGCTGGAGAGGGACTTTTACAAAGGTGTGTAGTGATAAGGGGGAATGACTTCAAGCTGAAACAGGACAAGGTTAGGTTAAATACAAGGAACAAGTTCTTCCCTGAATGGGTGAGGGTGGGCAGGCCCTGGCACAGGGTGCCCAGAGGAGCTGTGGCTGCCCCTGAATCCCTGGAAGTGTCCAGGCCAGGTTGGATGGGGCTTAGAGCAACCTGGGACAGTGTGAGGTGTCCCTGCCATGGCAGGAGGTGTCAGAACTGAATGATCTTTAAGGTCCCTTCCAACCAAAACCGTTCTGTGGTTTTGATGCAGCTTTGCTGTTGAATATTCTGAAATAACTCGTGCTGCCCCAGGACAGTGCATGGCTCCCCTGAGTGGCACAGGGACAGTGGGGGACAGTGGGGGATGCGTGGCAGAGCACAGCCCTGGGGGAGCTGATCCCGGTGAGCTGGGGGATGAGAAGCTGCAGTTTGGCTGAATTTGGGGAAATGCTGTCTCCAAGCTGTCTCCTCTTTGCAGTGCTGCTGCCTGGGGGCAAGCACTGGAGACAGGACACCTGATGGGGCTTTGGCAGCCACTGGTCCAGCCCAGGCTTTGTTCTCTCCCTGTCTTGTGGGCAAAAGAGGGATTAGTCTGATGCAAAACAAAGAATCGTGTCCTTCTCTTTTCCCTGGTATGCATTTTTTCTTAAACAATGAAGTGACTAATATAGAATATCTTCTCAATGTGCTCTGGTGGTGGTTTAGAGGAGCAGCCTGACTGCATGAACAAGTCCAGAGGTTCTGCTGCTGCTCAGCAGGGACTCTGGGGATCACAGGATCTGTTGTTTCTGAATAAAATCAGTAAGTTGTTTACTTATTGGGAGGGGATGGCTTGCTTTGTTGTTGTTAGATTGTCTTCTGGTGGTACCCCAGCAAACGCTGTGTGTTTGTTTGATGTGCAAATACCAAGCTTGCTTAGCAATGGTATATAGTGTTTTGTTAACTTTTGTGTAGTCTGTGTGCACTGTGGAGTCCTCCCTGTCACCTGCCGTCTCCTTTTATTAATCAAACTGTTCCCAAGTGGAGATCTGAGCTGCCAAATGATTTTATACATGTACCATAGCTTTCCTTTTATTTATTTATTTTTTTAAAATGAAGAGATGAGCATGCTGAGGTTGTTCCCCCAGTTTCACGTGGAGCTATTTTTGTCTGGACTAAGCTACAGTCTATAAATCCCTCACTGCAGGAAGCTTTGTTTGCTACAGGTGGAGCAAGGCAATTAAACCCCAACTGTCTGTCTCTGGCTTTCTGTGGGAGGTGTGGAAGTGCTCTGGGCAAAATCCAGATGGGCACTGAGGATATCAGGGCTGTGCTGATCCAAGGGTTGGCTGCTCAATGAGGTTACATATAAGGGAAAATTTTATATCTACACACAGCCTGCACCCAGTCCAAGAGGAGAAGCTGGTGAAAATATTGTGTCACCCATAAAAATAGTTTGAATTCTTGGGTGAGACTGAGAATGTGACTGGTGTATATATATATTTAACTTTTTCACTTAAGCATCCATATTGTCAAATGCTGATTCAGTGAAGAGTCCCAGAATGTCCTTTTCTTCACTCTTAATTTCTCCTTTTTAATGGAAACTAATCCCACGATTTCAGCAGCTCCAATGCCATGGATTTCACCACGAGTGCTAAGATTTGTTGTTGGCTATTGGGAAGCTGAAAAGGAAGAGTCTGAAACCACCACCCTTATGGCTGAGAACAGTTCCCATGCCCATTCTCTCATCACGAGATGCACAGGCAGCCTCTGATCCTGTAAAAACATAAAAAATCTATTGTGGTGTTCCTGTGGTGAAACTGTTTCGGTGATACTTGTCCTGTAAATCATCTGCAGAAACATGTTGATTTTGAAAGATATTTTGCTCATGAGACCTCAGTGGCTTTCAGGTTATGTGATGCAGCTGCTGAAAAAGATCCAGATTCCCTTTTCCTGACAAATACGGGGGTCAGCTGCTACCTGGACCTTTGTCTGGCCCCTGTGAGTCATTCTGAGCGTGCACGAGGGAAATCCAGAGTACACCTATAAACTTTATCTTGGAAAGGTGCCCAGTTTCGTGGTGCACAGAGGTCTCTGGCATGTTAAAGGCCATAAAATGGCATTTAGCTCCCTCATTCCAGGGGCAGGTGGAAGTTACGCTTTAACACAAGGTCAGTCCTTTATGAGGATGGGAAATGTGGTGAATACCTGGATGCATAATGTCAGTCTGTCAGGTGTGATAAGTTTGGGGCTCTCTTGTGCCAGGCAGTGCATGGACCCAAGAGAGTTGTCCCTGCCCTGGTGTTTACAGGAGTGAAGGCTGTGAAGAGCTCAGGTGATGGGTGGAGGGGACAAAGCCAAGCACAAAGGATGTGTGGCTCAGCTGGGATGTTTGTGACAAAGGCATGGACTCACAAATCTTGGCTCCATCTTGCTGTGCTGTGGGGCTCTGCTGCTTCCCATGTCCTCATTCAAACAGGGGAAAAGGGTGAATTCCCCCGCTGGAGCAGCTCCCTTCTTGCATTGCCAGGTTATCCTGCTAGTGTTTCTTTTTAATTTTTTTTTAATTTTTATTTTTTTTTATTTATGCTTATAAATATATGCTTCTAAAACATGTCAAAGGCCGAAATTTTTTATCTGCAAAAGAGATAGCTTGGGGACTAACCAAGGCGACTTTTCTATTTATTTTAGTTTTCTGTTGCCAATTTTCCAGTTGTATTAGTTGATGCTAGAAATACCCACGTATCAGTTTTTCCAGGAGCTAAATACAAAGAGTTTTTTTTTTACATAGTTCTGAGCTGGGATAGAATATCTTGGTCATATTGCAGACTGGCAAATTTGGATGTGCTGAAGCTGTTGCACATGAGAAAAGCCCCAGTAAAAATGAGAGTGCTTAAATTTAAGCATGTGCTAACGTAACACATTGCAGAGGGCTTTTCCTATCTTGTCTGTAAAAGATGCTATAATCAGCACTGAGGCTTGCCTAAACCAGTGTGGAAATTGCTGCTTGCCTAAAGAGCCGGGCAAGTTGTCACAATCCCAACATTAAAAGGCTGCAGCGGATTAACCAAAACCTATTTCCAATTGATTTAGTGTAGCTGCTGTGTAACTCAGCCTGGTCGTTATGTCCTGGCAGGGACTGTAGTGGTGCTCTGAGTCCTGAGACCAAGTGGGTGACTTGGCACTGCATCTTGCTGTGATGGTTCTGCCTGCTCTCCCCCTGTGGATGCTGAGGAAGCAAGGGAGCCCTGGCTCCCAAGCTGGTTCCTCACAGTTATCTTTTATTTGCTGAATTCTTCTCTCACTTCTACAGTTATCTTTTATTTGCTGAATTCTTCTCTCACTTGCACAGTTGTCTTTTATTTGCTGTATTCTCCACTCATTCAGTGCAGCAGTTGCTGCCCAGATGGGATCTCGCCCCTGGCAGGGAGTACAAGCATTTTTCCACTGTGCAGTTGAGTTGGCAGGGAAGGTTCCATCAGCTGCCTGGCTCAGGATGTGCTGGATACAATAAATTTGTTGGTGGTTTTCTGACAAAAGAGTGTTTCTGCTTCCTGCAGCACCTCCTGCCCTCCAGGCCCTGGGTGTGTGCTCAACAGGAAGGTTCAAAACTTTTCTTCAGAAAGTTAGGGACTTTTTTAGCAGTATTACAGGCTTAATTAAGACTGGTGTTCCTCTTCTCCTGTATTAGTTGCAGGTGGAGGTAGATTTTACAAATAATAGGTGACTTGTTATGCTGTTCCGCTCTGGCTACTCCACTTTTTGTACACCTCAAGCATCTTTCTGCAACCCATGGGCTTTGCCAAGCAGAGCCTGCCCCTCCCTGAGCTCTGTTTGAGGAAAGGCTTCCCATTAGCATCGCCAACTGATAAACAAAACTTCATCAAGGCCTCCAAAGGACAGACCTCTCAAGTACTGGGACACAGCAGCAGCAGCACTGCTGGATGCTGATGGCTGGCTGAACTGGTGGCAGAAACAGTGGTGAATATTTATTGTGTGCTTATTTCTCCTCAGAGTCCCTGGTGTAGAAGAGACTTCAGCGTTATGATCCTTTGTAGTGGATCATGTGCAGAGGGCTTTTTGCCATAAAAACATTGTTTCTAGCTCAGGTTTGGCTAAAAGGTACTCTCAGCCTCAGTTCTCCTTCAGGTGCCATTGCACATTGATGCCTTGTTATACCCAGGTGAGCTTTAAGTTGTAACATTTACAGGAAATGTGGCTGAAGCTTCCCCCTCTTGGAGGCAAAGACGCAATATTTGCATTTCTTAGCACTGGCTCAAACAGCTGCCTTGGAATCAAGCTTTAAAAAATGACAGAATGGCAAAGGCATTGTTTTCCCCTTATTTCAACTCTGCATTTCCTCTGCACTGATCAAATCAAACAGCAGTGACATTTCAAAGTCTTCCTGAATGGCAAAATTAGAAATACTCCTTTTCTAAGGAGTCTGTGAGATGTAGTTTAAACATTGCATGCAGCCATTCCAGTAGGAAGTTGTTTAACTTGTCAAAATCCCTCTTTTACTGCAGAACCTCTATTGAAAATGACAAATTGCTTAAAGCAGTTTCCATGTTAGACTTTAAAAAATTCAGTTTCTTTCCACCCAGAACACGTGGAAGGCATTTGTGCACTTGCCTGACTGTTTCTCTGTCCTAAGGCTCACACTCGGTGGCTTTGGACTTCATGTAATTTTCACATGCAGCTGCTTGGGTTTGTTTTCCCCAGCTTTCTATGGAATGGGATTTTCTCCTGCCTTAGCTTAGCTGTGAAAACTCAAATATCTGCCTGGTTCAGACTTTGGGGACCATGGAGTGAGCAGAGGAGAGACTCTCCAAAGTCTGTGCTTTTTGGAAGTGATGTTCAGAGCATTATAAAATCCATAATTTAAGCTGGATAGTCTGGATCCACAACCAAGTTGTTGTAATGTCCTTTAAAAGCATTGAGCAGTGTTAATGCTTCACAAAATGACAAAGCATCTTTTGCTTTAACATTTTCAACTACTTCTCTGTAGCTGTCACTGTAGCAAAGGACATGCATGGCAGGTACCGGATACTGAGCCAGGCAGTTGGCTGTAAGTGCTGTAAAAATAAAAATTGCTCTGTTGAAAGGGTTTTCTCTCTCCCTTTTTTTTTTCCTTTTTAAGAAATATTTCAAGTTGCCATTGTGCTCAGGTGGCCCTGCACAGAGGAGCACTCTGTGTAGTGTGTATCCCATGAGGATGCATTGCCAGACCTTGCCTTTGGGCTTGTGAAAGGAGAGAGAGTGCAGAAGAGAAGTGGGTCTCCTTAGCAATGCTCAGTAAATGGCAGGCTCCAGAAATAAAGTGGAAATTGTATTTCTGGAACCTTGACATGCTGAGATGAGGCTTTCTGTGCTCTTCCTTTTGCCTGGAGTGAGTTTCACCAGTGCATTAGTTTGCAGAGTTGTTTTTTGGTGGCTCTGATGCAGTTCCCATGGATGCAGGTTGGTCGTTCCCCAGGGCCACAAGCAGAAGGTCGTGTGTGTGTGTGTGTGGCCTCCTGGCTGAAAGGCAGGCTCTGGGCTGTGCCCAGGTCTGTGCAGCCCAGGGCACAAACTGTTCCCAGTCTGACTGGGAAGGTGCTTTGCCCCAAATGGCATCAGATGAGAAGAAGTCAGCATTGCCCCATTGCTCACTGAGACAACCCTGTTGCTCAAGAGGGATGATTACCGAGTTAGACAGCAGTCAGGAGGGGATCTGAGGACAATCCAGATGCTTTTTCTATAACTCCCAGGCATGTCATATCCTGGCATTTCTATTTTTACCCACTTTTCCTCTAATACTTTCTTTTATCTGTTACAATTCCTTCAGTTTTGGCAGGTTTGGGCTGAGGAGATATTTTAACTTTCTTTTCGTAGCTATGCCTTTATTTTCCATTTAACATTTTGCTACAGTGTTGGTTTTTCTCAGTAGTGGTAGTTTAAAAAGTAACAGTTACAAATGTTCTGGGTTCTGTTTTTGTCTTTCTTTTTGTGAGTGGTTTTGGAAATGACGGTGTTGCCGGATGCTGTTCAGTTTGGTGTAGGATGTGTCACAGCAGATTCAGGTGAGCTGTTCTCTCAGCTGCTTTCCTGATGCAAATACTGGTTGATATAATCTGTTTTAGAGGATAGCTTTAGAAACAGGCACCTGCTGGGAAGAATAACCCATTCCTGGTAGAGTGTCCTGGTCCCGTGTAGGCAGAGGGCACTTTATGCCTGGGAGTTGGAGGCTTTGTGTACCTTGTTTATAATGTTTGTTTCCTTTTGTGGAATATCAAATGCTGCCTTTGGCTCTTCTTGTTATGTGAAGAAATGTGTGATCCATTTCTGAACCCTGCAGAGCTCCCTGATACCAGGCATAAAATATTTTTTTAATGGGCATTAAGCCTGCCTTGCTGGCTGTGATGCTTCTGGCTGATAAAACCGTTGCACCCCAAATACCCTGCAGATACAGGTATCTGTTTCAGAACCAGCTTCTTTAGTTATGTAACAACATGGGAGCTTTAATCCCTTTCCTCTTGCAAGCAGTCTGGATCTCTTTCTGCTTGTCCAGCAGCCAGCATTGTCATCAGCAGGACTGGGCTGCTGCTGTGTTTCCACAGTTTCATACCTGCTGTTGATAATTAACCCATTTCTTTAACAATGGTGCCACGTTTGACCTTTTTTCTTTCCCGCTCTCCAATTGCAATCCAGATTAAATTCAGCCTCTTCCCAGGAAAACACTGGAGTTAATATTCCACCAGAGGTGTGCTGATAAACCCCTTAGTTACCTGGAAAAAAAATTAGTTCAATGTGCTTGATTTAATATCTCAGGTCAAGAGAATGCACCAAAAGTTAGTGCCTTTAAAATGCAAGCTGAGCTCACAGGTTCAGTTTCCTGATCAGCAGTGTTTGTCATAATTGGCATACCAGCAAGTTTTTCTCTTTGAGGGGGGTGTTTGATTTTTAGAGAATACAGACCCACATTCTGTGTGAGCTTGCACAAGCCGAGAGGGGGGACAGGCTCTGCCTCAGCCTTGGTGTCTCACTTTGTCCCCTGTCCTTAGGTGGTGGCATTCAGAGGGTGAGTGACACCAGGGTGCCTGGCTGGGGATGTGGTCCTGGGCAGCTGCTGGGGCTTGGCAAGGTCAGGTCTAAAGGCAGCACAGGCAGTGTGCTGCTGCAGCCCACTTGTGCAGCAGGGCTGAGTGAACAGGACTCATCCCTCTGCCAACAGGCAAACTCTTCCAGGGTTTGGTGCATTCCTAGGTATGGGCATGGCAAATCACACAGCATTAAAATTAATGAACCCTCATGCAATTTTAACTAGAATGAAAACTGTTGCAAAACTTATGTACTGAATAACACCAAAGCCTGTTTTACTGGGTAGAGATGGGTGTTTGTGAAGCCACTGGGGCTTAGCTCCTGCATTGCTCCGCTTTCAAAGATGACATGCTTTGGATTTATCTTCCTTTCCCAGAACCTTCTTTCAGCCTTAGAAAAGCAATGCTTATCATCAGTGTTGTCGGGAGCCTGTGCAGCAGTTTGAATTACTGCGTTTCCCTTTCTAGTGCCATGTAAGCCAGCATAAATCTGTACATTACACCAATTTACATTTGGTGGGATTTGTCCTGACACGTCCAAAGCTTCTGACTCTGATTCGTTGTATGAGCAACTCCTTTAATATGGAGCCCTGGGGACAAGACCCGATTTAAAATAAAGTTGTGCAGGTAAAAGCAGAAAGGTATGAACGGTGTGCCTGTGGTTTGCAGCTGAACCAGCTGAGGAGTTTAAATCCTGCTCTGCATTTCATCTCGAGTGCTGCACTCCTGAAGGCAGTGCCAGCTTCTGGCCTCAGCCTTGCCGTGGCCAAGACAGAAGCTGTTGTGTGTGAGCACCCAGGATCTCACAGCAGGAAGAGGCTGATAACAGCAATTCCTCAGCTGCTTGCGGGATGAATCTGTGCTGCTCTTCTCCTTTTACTTAGGTTAGCCTCGCTTTTTGAATTTAAACACGTATGCAGAAATCCCTTCAAGTTCTTGTTGATGTGGGTTTTGGGTTGTGTTACTATTTTTTATGTATATTTTACCCTGCCTAATGTGCATTTCTCTGAGAACAAGGTAGTTTCAAGTAAAGTGTAAACTATAAAACTTCCATTAACTCCATCAAGGGGATAGCAGTGAGCCCCAGCTACATCTGTGAAATACCTTGGCTTGAAAGTTTACTACATTGGCTTTATAAGATTGAAAGCTTTTTGCCCCAGATGAAAGGAAGGCTTTGCTGTAAAACCCTGTTCCTTACTAATCTGGCTGTTCTGAAGTTAGATGCAAACTAACTTGCTCTGTGCTTTGTAAACCTCTAAGGGGGAAGTTGGACATGTGTGAATAGCTGAGTGATGTATTAAATAAATGAAGCAAGGAAATGTGCCATCATCACTTGAGAGAGACTTTTGTCACTTGGGACTGATTTTTCAAAGGATCTAATTTTTAATTCTAATAATGAGATTTTTAAGTATGTACCGAGCCTCTTAAAATCAGTATCTCTAAAGGGTCAGGTTTCAAGTGACACCTAAAATATACAGGGTTTTTTTCTGGAGGATTTTATATATATATGCGCATAATAGAAATTCATCACTATAGAGTCAACAACTAGAAACTTTTGGGGAAAAAAACTTAGTCTATTGCCAGTTCTGGGCTAACACTTTATTTTTCTTAGATACTTTTGTAATTCTTTTTATGGGTACTGAATTACTTCTGTGACACACCACGTTGCAGACAAGGGCAAAAGTTTAGCAATCTGCCGTGCAGAAGGGCTGATTTCATTGCCAGCTGCTGATTCTGGCTGTGCAGCTCTTGTACCAGCCAATTAAACCACACTCATTACAGCCTTTGTGGTTTGGAAGTGAAGTGTTCCTGCCTTTAACTCGTAGTTTTACAGGATGTTGGTTTAGGCTGGAGGTTTGCAAAGCTTGAAATCTTGTATTTTCCTCTGCTGCGTGCTCCAGGGGTAGGGGAGGTGAAGAAGGAGAGCTCCACAGAGAGTGGAGTGAAAGGGGAAGGTGAGCCTCTGTCTTAGAGCACTGTGAACCTGCAGGCACCGCCTAAAATTTTCATGAAATACTGTAATATCTGTGTGCCAGGCTGCTACAGACAGGAATGATCTCGGCTGTAGTGTTGTTTTTGGAAAAAAAAAATATCCAGTGCTGTAGGAATTGCTGAGCATCCCTTCATAAACATGTTCCTTCAGCTCCCCAGCCACATATTTTTGCCTGCCACCCTCGTGGGGAAATCCTGCCATGCTTGCAGGACAGCCTGGGAAAGCTGCTGGGCAAAGCAGGGAGGAGGCAGAGATGGAAGAAGAATGTGACCCTCTGAGCTGTGACTGGTGACTGTGCTATTTTAAAGTCAAACTTAATTTTTAGCTCTCCATAAACAAATACCTCTGTGCCAGCCTCTTGTGTGGCTCTGAAATCACTGCTGCTCCATGGCTGTGTCCTCCGTGGGTGCCACAGGGGGAAGAGCTGACCTCTCCTTCCCCAAATGCCTCTTGGCACTGGAGAGGACCTTTGGAGAGATGCTTTACAGAGGGATAAACCCTTCAGCTCTTCTGGATGTTGCATGACAGCTTATTTATCTGGGGGTAAGCAGATCTAATGGATTGAATAGGATGCAGGTTACTGTGAGAGCTGTGTCCTTCACCCATACATCCAAGGGACTTTGCCCCCAGTACTTTAATATTTGACCTAAAAAATGCAGTATTTTCCTTGGAATCACCACGTGCAGCACGGGCGAGGAAGCAGCAGGGAGCCTGTCCCTCCAGAGGGTCACTGATGTTTAGTTTCCTTACAACATTATTGCCATGTTGATTTTAACTTATAAACTTCAGTGAAAACCACACACGCTGCTGTGAAAATTCATACTTAGTAACAAGTAAACAAGTGATCCAGCAGTCTGACTGAGTCAGGAAATTCCCTCCAGACCTTGCAGGGAGGAGGAGTTTTGCATTTTTCTTGTCCCTCGTTTATTTTTAGTCTCGGCTCTAACATTGCTGATAGTGCCATTACAGCCCTGCAGATTAAAGCCCCAGCATGGGGTGGAGTTGAAAGAACGATGCTGCAAAGCAGTCAAAACCTCCAGGATTTTCCAGCAGTGGCATGCTACAGGCAATTAGTTTAGTCCATTATTTGCCTGCCTGGGCACAGCTCAGTGCCACAGTTCTGTGAAAATCTTTGATTTCCTTGTGCACCTCTTGTCAGAGCCCGTGTCTTCAGTGACTCCATCCTTGTGACTTGAAAGTGCTGTGTTTGTGATGCTAATATTTTGGGTGTAACAGCTGTCTTTTTAGGCCTCTTTCTCCCTCAAATATATTTTGCTCTGAGGGTATGTTGTGTTTTAGAGTGGAAAGATATGAGTTTAAGTCCTGTGCAGTCCTGTGCAGCTCCCATCACTGATAACCTTGATCTGAAGCTGTCAGTAACCCTCACAGGGTTTGGGGTATCTTGAAGGAGACAGTTTTGGCAGCAGCACCCATCTGCAAGACCAGATGATTTACCCAAGAGCTCTTGGCATTTCAAGGAGGTATCTTTTTTTTTTTTGCTGTGGCTGACTGTGCTAGTCTGAGTCAACAGAAGGGTGTTTAAGTCAAGTAGTGGTTGTTGAGTTTTCTGAGTCTTTGATTGCTGACCCGTTAATCAAAGCCCTCAGACATGGCAGAGGATGTTACTCAGGACTAGAGCTTGAAAACTCTTAGAAATAGCAGTTTGTGTGGAGAGCTGGTGTTCAGTCTTGGTTGTATTGCATCCATTTCATAGGAAACAGTTTTATCCAAAATATGAACCTGAGGTCATTTATTCTCCAGCAGCAGAATCCGTACCTGGTCTGTGGTGAGAGAGGTGATGGAACAGACACAAATGTCACTGTGGAGGTGGGGAAATGTCACTGGGGGAGCAGACAGAGCAAGCCTGGCAGTGCAGGACCCAGAAACCCAGCATCCAAAGCTGGGCTGCCTTGGCTTGGAGAGTTCTCACCCATCATTCTTTCCAGCACCTTGTGGATATACCTTGAGGCATATCCTCCAACAGTTACTGAGGAGCCTGATTCTGGAATGAGGGGCCTGGCTCTGCTCAGTTCTGCTGTGCCTTGGGTTTGGCCAAAATGTCACAAATGTGCTGGATTGTGGAGAAGGAGGCTGGTCTGCCACGGGGAGCCTGAAGAACGTGTTTGAAGACAAGAGCAGCTGCTTTGCTGTTTGGGATTTTTGTTGTAGACTTTTGCCAAGCATCTGCAGGCTCTGATCAGCCTCTGTATACCTGAGCAGCTTTAACAAAACCATTTTGTTTTCAGTTGAACTGGCTGTTGGGTTTGCTTTATTTTTAAACAAAGCAAGATCTCTGGAGACTGGTGCCTGTTGAAGTGTCTCTGTGTTAACACAGAAAGGTTCTCAGTTAAAATGCAGCTGAAAAATAATTTAAAAATACAACAGTGTGTGCTGGGGTGGTTACAGAAATTGAGGAGATCTGTTTCTTTACTTGGGAATTTTGGATTAAAGCCTGTTGTTACATGAAAATCCGAATGACAAGTTTTATTCAGTGTCCTTTATTCATGCAGTGAATACCTCTTAGGGCTCCCCATAAATATGTCCTTTTCTAGGCTTGGAATGGGTAGACAAACACTATGTGTTTATACCAAATGCTGGAGGATTTACAAGTAACTACTATGTGGTTTGAAGTAACAATATACACAATGTATTGTATATTTTTGTATTTGGTCTATGTTCAGTATAAGATTAAGTGCACGGGCTTTAAAAAAGAAAATCTTTCCACTGCTGAAAGCAAAAAGCATGATCTATAATGAGGCTTTACAGTATACAGAATTTTTAAGAGCAGTTTATAATTTCCTCAATATATTTTCCATGTAGAAGTATGCATTTTGCACTTCAAGTAAGATTCTGTTGGTTGCACTTAGCAGCAAACAGCTGGGGATTCTAGTGCCTTAACCACACAGCAGCTGCTAATTAAAAATATATAATTCTACCCTGATTAGCTTATAATGATTATAATCCCCTTAAATTTGATTATTACCACAGCATGGTAACCTCAGCCACCCCCTGTTTCATTGTGGGGCCTGTGAGTAACAAAACTAGTCATTAAGAGCTGATATCTGGCTCCTGAGGGATTTCTTCCCAGAGAGGAGCACAGGGGAATAAAGGGACGCTGTTCCTGTGTGGCTTTGGACATGCCTGGTTGGAGTTTGGGTTTTTTTGTTCATGTGTAACAGACAAGCAGTGCACTTAGTTCTTGGCAGTAGTGAATCTTCTTCAATGCTACTCTGGCTCTGATAAATTTATTCAGTTTATTCTTGTCTTCTGATCCGAACTTTCTCCTTTTTTTTTTTTTTTTTTTAAATCACCTGGTCAACAAAAAAGAAACAAAACATAAAAGTCATGCTTTCAGCCCTAGGATTGTTTTGCTTTCATCTTGTGCCCATCTGCTTATCCTTCACCAGTTTTTTCTCAAAATATTTTGTAACTCTTGATAGCAGGGAACGGCCTCCTCCTTTCCTCTGCAGCACCTGGGTGACATTGCAGGGCAGAGCAGTAATAAACAACTGCTGCTGGAGAGCAGTTTGGAAACCCTGAGTTCTGGGCAGCTTTTTCCCCTCTTGCTGCAGTCCTGAGACATGAAAAGAGGCTGTGTCAGAGATGCCCTTATGTGAAAGTGTCACAGTCACTTAGAGTTCACCTCTGACTTCAGAATCTGGTATTAATGGAAGAGCTGAAAGGCCAGTTTTAATATACACAGGAGATAACAGAACCTGTCATTAAAAAAAAAAAAATAACATCTCCCAGAGCACACAGAAGGGACTGCATCAGTGTGTTCATTAGGAAAGTGTTTGGGCAGGGCAGGGCTGGTGCTTGTCCCAAAGGTTTGGGCAGCAGAGGTGTGCTGGCCAGTGAAAGCTGAGTTTCTCCCAAGATCTCTGTGTTGGTGGGACAGCCAGATAGATCTTATTGTTTTAAAGCAAATAAATTATGAATTATTCTGTATCTTGAATAATGGAGCCTGGATGTTTTACTGTGTAGCTGTTGTACTTCAGAGATCAGGGCAAGCCTAGATGCCTCATACAAGAGATAAAGGAAAGAGTTTTATTTTCTTTTCCTTAACATCATTCTGACTATTCCCCTTAGCTTTTTTAATTGCTTAGTTGGTTGGTTGTGGTCTTTTGGATTTCTATAAATTTATTTATTGAGATTGATGCAAGCATTTTAGTGCATTTAAAAAAAAAAAAGTATACAATTTATGTAAGATTTTGATGCCCAGATGTTCCCTTCCAGTTTCATTCCACCACATATGGACATTTGCATACAAATAAAAGGAAATGTCTTCTGTGTGTGTGTGGATAATTGATAGGTATTCATTAGGTAAGGTCAGCTAATACAATGCTTGTTAATTTTAAAGCTCTCCTGTGGTTGGCAAAGAACTGAAGGTATTGATCAGGCCCTGAGAGATGCAGTTTGTGCTGCTCTGGAGGATGATCTCTGCTCTGAGAGCTCACAGTCAACTTGTTCTTGGGTAAAAGAGAAAATTTTAGTGATTTCTAGCTTTGGTTTGCACTCTGCCTGAGATGTGCAATGTCTGTACAAAACAGAGCAACAGAGATTTATGATCCTCCTAGTGAAGAGGTGACTTGCAGTGCCGTGACATCTTGTATCTCAGAAGTTAATCACAGCTTTTCTCCGTGTTGCTGGGCTACGTTGCTTTGAGAAAAAACAGAAACTGCTATGAACAGTATGAATAGCCCAAACCACAAGTCCCACTGAGATTACAGCCAGCTCCTCCTAAAGGAAACAGATTCAACCACCAACACAGTTTTTCATTAGATGATTTTTTTTCCGGACTGAACAAAATACCCCTATTGTGGCATAATTGTTTAGTTTTTGGAGATGTAGGCAGAGTTGCAGCTACATGACTGTTTGAAATAATAATTCAACTAGATGAGGGGGGAGGGCAGAGAGACATTTGGCTTTTTATTACATTTTGTAGCATGTTACAGACTAATGCAGCAGGTTTTAATTTTCTTGGTTTCTGTGCATTTTGGCTCTGCAAAGGGGGAAGGAGCAAAGTCTGTCTTGCATTTCAGGACAAATCTAAATCTGATGGACAAAAGTTTTGGCTATCTGATTGAAACCTTTTGCTGCTGAGACTGAGTGACTCTACCAGGCTGACAGGGCTGAAGTGATTTCTGTCTGGGATTCAGTGTTTTGAACTGGTAAAATGTATTTACTTGTGGTAAATGGGAAAGCTAATACTTCCATTCTAGCAATATGATAATGGCTAAAAATCAAGCTGAGTTGTACGTGGGAAAAATAAAGTATAGAAAAACCATGGAAGCAGAGTTTGGACCCACAGATGTAATTTAATATAAGCAGTTTTTTTATTTCTGGTACCTTGACCTTTCATACCAGAAACACCCAGAGTTGTACCCAGTTCTTCAAGATGTACAAAATTATGGTGATTTTGATAAGCTTAATTAAACAGAAGATGGTGAAGTTTACCATATTAATGCTTGTCATCTGAAATTACTTCTGTGCCTTAGCTGAAGGGCCAGAAATTGCCTTGGTCCATTCTTTTCCTGCCCTTGTATTGACAAAGTACATTACTCATCAACAAAAGATGTTTCATCCAGATGGGCTCATCAAAAGGCAGCATTTACTTTGGGGTTTAGGAGGTGCAGACAGTTAGGAATTTTAAAAAATTATCAAAGAATGGGGGATCTTAGATCTGTGGTTGTTAGTATGAAGAAAAGACAACAGTTTCCAAAAAGTGTTTGAGTATCTACCCACTGGAAGCTTGATGATTTAAACAGCATCACGTTGGAATATCCCCATTAGTTTTAATTTTACAAATCGCTGTTGTGTTCATGTACTGTCTACGCTAAATGTAGCAACCATACTTTAGGAAATTTTTAAATATAGGGTTGGCCAGCCTCTGTTTCTTTGTAGACTTTTCTCATGGGAATTGTCTGGCTGGTTACACCATGACCACCAAACATAAGACAATGCAAGGAACTTCTTCCCCTTGCCCCACTTTATTTACATCCCTCTTCCCAAAGGCAGTCCCTTGGAGTGGTGGCTGTGGTTTGCTTGTTTTTTTTTTTCTCTAGGAATTTTGCAAGCAAACTCTTGGACTTACTCATAAAGGCCTTTCTAGCATCTGATCTTTGCTAGAAAGTTTTCCAGAAAAAACTGTGCTGTGTATGTTTGTTCAGAATTCACTTGGGAAGTAATAACAAGTAAGGGAGTGAAATTAATTTGTTGATCTTCTTCAAAAGCTGCTGAGCACCTCATGAGTTTTTCCATGGCCATTGCTGGGTGATGTTACAATGACTGAAAACTGTTGGGCTTGAAAACTGCACTGTGAGCCTGCCCATGTTTAGAGCCTCTTTTTAGGCAGGCTCTCATCTGAGCTCTGGAAAGCCAGTGGCGTGCAGTAGGCACTCCTGAAAGTTAGGAATGTCTTTGCATAACTCTTGGATTTAAATACTCTCATTTATTTGGTCTTTAATGTTTTATTAACCATCTAAACCAGTTTAGATTGCAGCTAGAGATTCAGCAGCAAAACCAGATAAACCAGTATGTTTTGCTCCCCTGAACATTTGTTGATAGGAAGATACTCCAAGCACTCCTGCGTGCTCTTGCAGGGAGCGGGGTTGGAGAGGAACAAGCACAGAGCCCTGGCAAGCCAGTGCAGAAGGTGAAACTCCAAAAGAGGTGGAAAACATTCAGAGAAGACATATACTTCAAAAAGAGTTTTTCTAATGAAATCAATCCATCATGAGGAAATGAGTATGTTTGAGGCTTATTCAGCAAGTGGGAATACAGCTCAAGAAACTGATACAAGTAAGCTTTGTCTGAATTGCAGAGGAAATTAATACAGATAGTTGATTAAAAATATGACAGAACTTTGAATTTTAAACTTCATAAAGAGGACAAATGAAATGTTGTTTCCATAAGTAAAGACAAACCTGCAAAAGACAAATCAGAATGGAAAATAGATAGCAAGTTACTCATTTAAAAACAAGCAAACCCCTCAAACCTGTTCAAAGCAATGATAAAAAGGGAAATTGATTTTAGAGCAATTTTAGACCATATGAGGTGGCTTGTGACTGTTGGTGCAGTGGCCTGTGGTCACGTGAGATTTTTGGAAGTGAAGTCTGCTGCTGCTTCTGGTCACTGCTGTCATCTGGAGCGTGGGGATGTGCATGACCCCAGGTGATTGCAGAGCAGCTGTCATCCCTAAGCCTCTGACTCCTGCATTGCACGATTTGCTACAGGGGGGTTGGGGTGAAAATTCAGGACTACAAAAATACTCAAATGTACAATTTAATGGAAAAGTACCCATACAGGCAGTTCAGGCCCTGCCTTACCCTTTGGTGTGGAGTCACTGGGTGCAGAGATGCCTGGAGTGAGGAGCAGCCACAGTCCAGCTGTGCTGCACAGAGGGACAGAGTTTGATTTCTGCCTTTTCCCTGCAGTGTCAGCAATTCAGAAGCAGGCACCAAGGGAAAATCTGAGCATGGCTGTAAGACACTGCTTCCAAGGGCTCTGGAGAAGCTCAGCCCTCCCCAGTCAGTCTTGGAGTGGGAAAGCTGTGTCCTGACATGAGGTTGGGCAAATGGGCAAGTTTTTCTCAAGGACAGAGGCAGATAGCAGAGATAGCTCCCATCCATGCATCTGCAGCAGAACAGTGTATTATGAATTTATACAGAATTTATGTAGAGCTCCCTGCAACTGTGCAAAACTGAGAACACTGCCTCTAGGGCTGCTTGGAGCCTGTAGGGTCCTGGGCTGTGTCAAGGCTTGGAAGCACCTCTGATTTATTTGATTTAACTTGCATAATTATGTGAGAGTGCTTGTGTGGAGTGTGTTAACCGTTGCAAAGCAAGCAAAGTTGTTTTAGAATCATTAAAGTTGGAAAAATCCTCCAAGATCATAAAGGCCAACCTTCAAACAAATAGCACCATTCCCTCCAAGTCATGTCATGGAGTGCCATGTCTCCTCCTTTTTTAACACTTTCAGGGGTGGTGACTCCACAGCTTCCCTGGGGAGCCTGTTCCAATGCTTGACCAGTCTTTCAGTGAAGAAATTTTTTCTAATACTATCCTTGTCCTAAAGGGTAAATCATCTCTTGTAGCTTTTAATATGGGGGATGTGCATAGCATCATTTTGTTTCTATAGTTTTCGAGGCAGAAGATTTTTAACCTGCTGTGCTTTGAGGTGCAAACTGATCCTTCATATCTGCAACAAGATCACCCTTTTATGAAAGAGGCCTGTTGGGCACATCAGCAGCAGATGGTGGAGTGGGCAATTATCAATGGCCCTGGCACACCAGAGCCAGGTCAAAGCAGAGGCTCAGGAATTACCATAGAAAATGCCTGGGGTGTGCAGCAGTGAAGTACATTTACCTGTGTGTCAGGGTGGTCTGGGTGTGAGACTCCTCACATCCACAGCTCACAGCACTCCCATCACCATGTAGCCTCAGGGAGTGGCAGGGCTATTTGCATCGATAAGGAAATGTCAGCTTGTATCATATGGAAATGGATCATTGTTTTTATACAGACGCAGAGATGTATATGAAATCTCCATTCTGTTCCTCGGGAGCCAGCTTTATGAGGAAATGTTTGTCAAACTGAAGGTAACTGTGATGCAAGTCCCCATAGCAATAAAAGAATGTGCAACGTGCACAGCTGCTCCAAATGTAATAAACTGTGTCTCAGGGCTCCAGGTGTGTAGCAGTATGTGGGGTTTGGTTTTGCTATTTTTTTGTTTTATCCAGTTTCTTCCCTAGATCTTTAAAAAGGGAATGTGCTTGCTTGTCAGTGTGCAGCACTTTTTGTAAGTACATGCTCTAGAGGGAAGATGAAGGTGTCTTACAGAACCTAGGTTTGTGCTTTCATGTTGCAGAGGTAATTTAAAAAGTCTGGAGGGCTGCCCCAAGGACAGCACCCATCACCTGGGGAAAACTAGGTTATCACATGAGAGTTGGGCACCTCATCAACTGCATTCCTGGTAAATCTGGGGGAGAAGAGAGGCTACCTACTTGTAAATTATGGGAAGATGGTTTATAAGGATAGTGCAGAAGGCAATTTTCTGAATTACAGCTGTTTAGATTGCAGAGAAGTGGAGACAGCCTTGCCTGCCCAGTGAGGATGGGGATTGTAACAGAGTGGGGCAGCTAGTCCAGAGTGGGTTACACTTGCAGTTTGGGATGGAGTTGCTGGCTGTGCTGTGAGGAGGAAGGGACGTGTTTGTGCAAGGGACATAAGGTAAGAAGATGCTGTGTGAGGGACAGACAGGGTTAGGCAGCTGGGTGAGGAACAGGTTGGGTTTAGCCAGTTATACAGAAAGAAACTTGTAGAGAGGAGAGGAGTCAGTGCTGTGTGGAGCTGCCTGTGAGAAAAGGAGTCAGTGCTGTGTGAAGCAGCTAATGAGGAAAGGAGTTAGAGTTGCCTGAAATAAGTCCACTAAGAGAAGTCCTGAGAAGTTTTTAATAAAGAACTGGTGATAGTGCCAGTCCAGTCTGTCTCGACATAATTACTACAGTAAATGGCAGCAGGCTTTGGTTTGGAGAAAGCTAATTACCATTTGGAAGATAGGATGTATATATATGTATGTGTGTGTGTATATATATATGTGTATGTATAATTTTATCCACTGAAATCTCTGCACTCTTCCTATTTTTTTCTGGTGTGTAAGCACAGCTGAACCTTAGGCAAAATGCTTGTTGACCTGGGGGCAGTCTGCTATCTCAGCTCCTGGTTGATCAGAGGAGGTGCAAAATCCTTCCTGGACAGAGACATTTGGTAATAATATCCCAGAAATACGTAGTGCTGATTTTCTGAAGTCATAACATCATGGCAAAATTTTGCCAAAGTTTTTCCTAGTGCCTTTACCAAAACTCATTAGTGAAGAAAAGCAGTCAACCAGCCTATTCCCAAATATATCAGTGATGGTCTTCCAGCAGAGCTTCCATGTGCAGCAATTTTCAAAGTGGTTTTTTTTTTTTGGTATTCCATCAGCACACATGGTCCTGGCTCAGAGCAAGTGTTGATACTATCAGTCCCTCCCCAGCTCAGGAGCTGTTTGTTATATTTGAAATTTTATTTGATTCCTTGTGAGTTAGAAATTTTGCTACAGAACTTTTTGCTAGGTCTGCATTTTTTCTTTTCTTTGCCACCCTTCTTCCCCTACTGCATTTTCTTTGTTGCCAAACTGGATTCTCACAAGGTGGTATCCATCCATCTCACCCTGAGGGCTATATTGGGTTAGGTTGGGCACCTGCCAGCATTGGAGATAGCTTGGGTTAGTCCCAAGCAATCCATTGCAATTTGCATGCTGATGAAGGTGGGGCACTGTCTCTCATTTAATGTTGTGAAGTGAAATAATTATTTTCCAACCCAGTGACCTGACATGGCTTTATAATTAATTTTTGTAATTGGTGGAACACATACTTTCTAATGATACCAGTGAGTTGTCTGCCAGGACACTAATGTATTTACTGCCAGATTGCTGCCTTTGACTAAAATCAACAGTTCTACTCTTTGAGCACTGGATGATCCATGACTTTGTGTCAGAGTAGTATTTAATTGACTTGCAGGGTTTACTCAGAAGTTGTTGGCTAGCCTTGTAAACACTACTTCTCTGAAAAATCAGTTGTAGTAGCTGGCAAGCTTGGTATAAATTTTGTGTGAAATACTGTTTTTAACATTTGCAGGTGTTTCTTTGCCTCCCTCCCAGGGGAAATGTTCTTGTAGTGTTTGTGAAGCATAGTTGTTTGTGCTGTGGGGCACTGTTATGTGCAGGAAGGACTGTTGATGGAGTAAAGTGTATGTAAGTATGTATATATTTGCATTTTACATCTCCATCTCTGCCAAGCAGAGATGCTTCTGATGCCAAGGGCTGCTGAGGGGTCACCAGTAGCTCCTCAGGGCCACGTTTAGCTCAGCTCTGGGCATAAAATAGCTGAGCAGAGTGTGGCCATCCTTGAGATGGGCATGAGAAATTAGCACTGATTTGTTGGATAAAGATTGCTTATCCAACAGTTCAAATCTGACAGGGATGAATAGATTATTTCCTCAGGTGATTTCCAGGTTTTCTACTTTGTTGGGAGATCTGTTCAAAACTCTGCTTATTTCTAGTATTCATTATCTTTCCAACAGGGAAACCACTTTGTGTTTAGCAAAAGGGTGAGGCAGGATCACCTTTGATGAAAATGTTGGTTCAAAGCCATTTCATTACAAACCAGTGCAAGTTCCAGCAGCACTTCAGCATTTTGCTTGCAAATGTCAGCAGACAGGCTGAGTGATGTGCACAAACCACTGGAATCGAGCTGCAAAAGTGCTTAAATAAGAAAATATTACCTTGTAGGTGATACTGTGTGGTGGGAAGTAACTGAAGATGATAAAGCTGTAGGGTGTCCTGGCACACATGGTATTTTACAATGTGAAAAACCATCTTTTGGGGACTGGACCCACATGCACAGGTCACAGGTCTGTGGTGGCTAGAGATGTCCCTTTCCAGGCCACCAGGTCCATGGGAAGATGAAGGGACCATGTCCTGGGATGGCAGTTTGTCCACGTCAGTGGGGTGAGGATTGGTGCAGGTTGAGTTCAGGGGATGTTTTTACTATTGTCCCACTGAGCTGATGGGATTTATATCATCTTGAGTCCTGTGGGAAGCTGTGTGGGTCAGGTTTTGTGCCCAACCAGCCCCGTATAAATTGTAATATCCATTCTGCATAATTTCTAATACCATATAAATATAATGATTTCTAATGCCATATAAATATAATGATTTCTAATATAGATTGTAATATGCATTCTACACAGCAAGAGATGATGGTTTCTGACCTAGGTTGTGGTGGAGGGAGGCTTCAGTCAGAGGAGTTTGTTTGTGTTTTTGCATTTGCCAGATAATGTGGCTGAAAACACCTTCCTGGTCTCTTGTGGATGTAAACCCCCAGTATCAATTTTGGTTTCAATGCACATCAGACTGCCCCACGGGGAAGGGGAACAGAGCTGAGAGTTTAAAATATTGGCCAAAGGTACACTATCACCTTGAGGAAATGTACTGACTGATGAAGCTGACTGTGGGAAAAATAGCTGCTATTTCACATTTCAAGGTGTGAGGAAATTCTTACTTTACCTAGTGCTAATTTGTAAATTGTAACCACATGAGTGTGGCTGTTGCAATTCAGGAATGGCATATACAACCCTCTTGATGGATGCTGTGCATTTCATTTCAGCCACATAACCTGCCTTGGGCTGGCTTTTAACATATCCCTTTTGAGCTGAAATTTTTTTCTGGAGGTCCCTTTAATTTTGGGTGGCCTGCATGGATTGTAGCAACCCAGCACAGTCAGGATGAGTAATAGGGGAGACAGTGTTATTTCTGAATTTCCTTGTCTTTGAGGTTAGATACTTTGTTCTTCTGGCTGAAGTGGAAGCCTATGGTTTAATTCTTGAATACCTGCATGTATTTCAAGTCTGTGCTTTCCCATAAGTGGTTTGCTGGCCTTTAAGAGGTTTCATTTCTTAAAAAAAAAAAGGGAGTGGGGAGCATCTTTTAGACTCCAGTTGCTTTTGAAATCTCACTGGGAGGAATGGGTTGAAGTGGAGCTGTGGTGCTGCATAACATGGGAACCTCATCTCAGTTGTATGTTCAGGGTAGCTTCTGCTCCAGCAAAGTGCTCTGTTCCAGTGGTCTGGCAGAACTCAACAATACTGGGTATTTTACTGTCAAGTAAATGGAAAATGCAAACAGTTTTTGTGCAAGGGGCCCTCAGTAATTCCAGTCACTCCAAACTTTGCTTTTTTTGGAGAATGCTTGGCCTGGGCAAGAAGAGTTTACCAAACAGATTGAGCCCACCTTCTGTCCAGACAGGGCTCTGCTGTGGGTGCTTTGGGAGCAGATGCAAAGTGCCTGTTGGAAAATTGGAGCAGTTTTCCTATAGACTAATGTAAAAATGTAAAAAATGGATGTGAGGTGTCTGCAGCAAGAGGAGATGAGGTGTATGTGTGTGTCTGGTGGTCTGGGCAGAAATGCTGGGAGGTGAGTCTTGTCATCACCTTTTTTTGAGGTGCTTCAATTCTCTTCCATGTTCACTGCCTTTTACCTCATCCCTCTCCTAAAAAGACATAGAAATGCAAGACCATCACAGCAGCATCTGCCTGGTTATTGCCTGGGCATCTGTGTCAGGCTTGAGAAATCTTATTCTGGGTTGGACATGTTTGTATAAACTCTCACAGCTTTGCCCAGCTGTCTGCTCCTGCCAGACAATCTCAGCCATTCTGCATCTGTCCTTGCCTTGTGTCGGGAGAGCTCCTTTTGAATTAAATTAAATTGATGGAGGTTGCTGCATTTTGTGTGACAGCTCTTAAATGGGAAATTCCTTTTCTCCTTTACTTTTTTTAACACTGCATAGTTTTGGTCCTGCTCATCTGGCATCTTCAGCTAAGGCTGCCCAGGACTTTGCTACATCTCAGAGTGGGGAAGTTGAATTTTTTGAGAGTCAGTTTTGGGAGAGATGAACCTGCTGGTTTGCAGTCCCCAGCCTTTTGGAAAGGCTTAGGGAAAGATCTTTGGGAAGAAGCTTCTTACAAAAAGTGATTTTATAATTTTGCTGCAGTTACATGGCCTTTGATTTTTTTTTTTTCTATTAAAGAATGAAACTGAATACAATTTAGTTGTATTTCCTTGGCATTTCCTCTGCAACAGTTCATTTATTATGTATAAATGCAGTGTTCTGTATTCCAGGTAATTTATATAATTACTGTGCCATTAAGTGTGTCTAGTTAGAATCAACAAAATTAGAAAATGTGAAATTTGAGTGTCTGCAGTAGTGGTTGCCTGGTTGTGTTATATCCTGGATGGGATTCCCATGTGAGATCCTTCCTTTCTCTTTTTTTTGTGTGTGTAAACCTTTAACGCCAGCATGAGTTGCATTAACACTAAATGATTAAACAGGAAAAATATTTCATTGGAATGACATATATGTAAAACATGACTTCTTTAATGATGTTATTAGAATATTTAATGCTTTCATTTCCTGGCCTCTGGGAATTTAGCTATGCAGCTTTAACATTGCACTCCAAAGGAAACAGGGAATGGTTTCCCCCTTGTTAATTCACAGAGCTGCTTGCCATGGGGTTTTACTGAGGGCCAAAATTCAATGTCTGAGACGATGCCAGTAATTAAATATACATGAACTGTTGGAGCAACTGAGATTAAGGTAAAAATCCATCCAAAACAAAACCCAACCCTCTGAAAGTAAGAATATTGGATGGGATATGTCTTTATGCTTCAGGGTATAAATCAATATTAAGTTTGGATTTGGGAAGAAGGTTTTTGTGAAGCACATCAGGAGGAATTGCTGTCACTGTTCTACCCTGTGTTCTGTGCCTCCTCTGCTCCAGCCAGGATGCTCTCCCTGCCAGCAGAGATGTTTACCATGAAACACCAGAGCATCAAAGCTTTGTAAAAGAGAAGGGATATATAAAAAAGCGATTCCTCTTTTGTTTCCCCACTGCTTCTGGGGCTTTTTGCAGTTCCATCCTGGGTGCTGCTGTAACACCAAGACCTGTTTGGTCAATTGTTGGAACTAAGTAATCTTTCAGGTCTATTCCAGCCCAGGCCTTTCTGTCATTCTATGATTGTTATCCATCTGTGTTCACTTGTCCCAGGCCATGGTTTCCACCCAGCCAAAAATACATAATTAGGGACTGCAGGAGTGCTGGGGGATATCTGTTCCTGGGTGGGAAACTCTGCTGAACTGTTTAAAAAATAATAATCTGAAATATTTAAAATATCTTTGTCTTTATGGGTTTTATGTGGCCATCAGTCATCATACTGCTGTGCTTCTGCATGAAATCACTGCTCTGGGAATTTTTCTCAGAGTTTTCAGCCCAGTCCTGAATTCTCCCACACTTCCCTATCAGCAGTTGTCCAAGACTTGATGGCTCTTCTTTCATTTATAAAGATTGGAAGCGTTGTCAAGCCAGACTTTCCTGAGGTTTAAATATGCTTTTGGACTGTGTTTTTCTTTGGAGTTTTTTGTTGCATTAGATTATAAAAACTCGGTGGATGAAAGTGGGTTGAATTCCAGCTGGCACCAAAAAAAAGGCAAAGGAAGAATTGTGATTTCTTTTTCTTTTATCCAGGATCTTCCCCAGGTACTGTACTGTTCTTGGTCTTAGAAAACTGAATTTTTCTGTAGGGGTTAGAATTGGTTCATTCAGCCTTTAGGCCTTTCTTTGCTCCATAGTGGTTTTTATCAGTTCCAGTCTGAGAGCACAATGCCCTTTTCCCTGTGAGAAAATGTGAAGCTGTAGAGGGAGGGGAAGAATAAAAAGAGCAGCAATGTTATTTCCTCTCTAAAGTCATCACCTACAGAGTTGGTACCAATGGCATTTTAATAGATGAGGTGCTCTCCATCCAATATTGTGATAGAAATTCATCGTGTGGAGGATCAGGGAAGTTGGAAAATAAAAAGCACAAAAAGAAACAAAAAAATACTGATTTTTGGTGGGAAGAAGGGGAAGGGCAAAATGTAATAAATGGGTTAGTTAAATATTCAGTGATTTAATGGGGTCCTGTCAACCTTCTCTAAGAACTCTTGGATCCTAATAAAATAATTCAGAAATGTTGGGTAAAAACCAACTGCTCCTCATAAAGCTCTTGTCCAGCCAAATTGTAGTCAAGGGTTTTTTAGATGTTTGCTTGACTGTACATTCAGTTTTTCTATTCGTTTTTAGAAAAGGGTTTGATTGATATGGGATTGATCTCAGGAAATTAGGGTGACACATCAGTTCTGGGGCAACAATTTGTCTTTCTATGTGGGTGCTTTGCTTCTGTGGAGAATAATAGATCAGGCCCCAACATCTGAGCAATTGCCTGAGTTTGTTATTTAGCTGTGCTGGTTTCTGTGTGTGAAATCTCCTTTTTCCCACAGATTCAGCTTGTGGAGGCAGCTTTGGGGGAAGAAATTACTTCAGAGCTTCGAAGAAACAAACGTGCAACTTTAACAAATTTCATCTTGGCCAAAAGCATTTAATATCAAGAATATTGTAAATGCTTTCTGTTGGAATTGGTCCCTCTGGGCTGCTAATCTGGGAGCAATTCAGGCGTTTGCTTCTGACCTTACCCCCTTCCTGGAGATCTGAGTGCTTTGCTCATGAGAGTGCAAGACAAGGGAAGGAGGGGCTGGCAGAGCTGTTGTTTTCCAAAGGAAATGAAGTAATGTCACTTTTGGTTGGAATTACAGCCCTCTGCAATGTCTTCAGAAAAGGTGACGCTCCTCAGAAAGGAAGAACAGCTGATGAGAGGTCCTTGAAGGTGCCTTGAACGTTTGCATGCTTTTTTCTCTGGCAGCAGTGCAGGCTGGCTGTAGCTTTATGTGAGTTGGTGGCTGGTAACTTTATCACTTTATTTGTTTGTTTTCTGATGGATGGCAAATCCATCCCTTGGGATTAATTCACCAAGGTTACGCTTGCAGGAGCAGGACACAGAGCTGTGAAATCCCCAGGACAAGGTGGCCCTTAGTGTCCCTACAAACTGTGGTGTTTGATGTGGTCCCACTTTACCTTACCTTGCATAATCTGCATTTTCATATTGTTCTTTGGGAGGGTTGTGGTGCTGGCAGAGAGGGACTCAGGCTGCACACCCAGGCACCTGCATGGACCTGCTGGATGGGTTTCCACCTGCAGGGCCCTGTTGTTTCTGCACTCTTTTAAGTCGTGAGATGTTTTAAAACCCTTTCAGCCTGTGCAGTGTTGTGCAGACAGTGCTGAAGCCAAGACTGGCCTCCTGCAAGTGGCAGCTTTGGGAGCTGTCAGGAGTTTTTGGTACCTGCAGCAGGTCCTTAGGAGTGCTCCTTGGGGCTGTTCTGGAGGCTGGCACTCACTGGGGAGAACTTCTGTTGTTCTGGAGATAACCATACTGCTGTGCCCCCAGCCTATTGAAGTGATCAGCTGCCTTTTGTTGTTGTTATTTGCTCCTGTTTCTTCCCCCATATGGAAAGTTTCAGTGCTAGTGGAGCAAGGCGGTTTTACGTACTTGTATTTTTTGGAACTAATACAAACTTCCAATGTTCCCCTCCTGAGCCCAGGGCAGCCAGGCGGCTCCTGGAAGGGGCTGAGTGTGTGATGGTGCATCTGGGATGTTGGAGTTTGGATGTTTGGGTCTGTTAGTCCTCAATTTGCTCCAGATCCACCAGGTGTCATTTGCATTTTCAATGAGCCCTTGTCCTTCTGATGCAAAGCCTTTGCACACCCCATGACCTGTGCAGGGGGCACCTTCTGCAGCTCATCACTTGCAAAGGCTCAGGAAAGGTTAACAGAACTGTTTATCCATTTTTTTGCTCAATTTTTTACTTCTTCCTGCCTTTCCTGTTCTTACCCAGCCACTCAGCCTATGGAGGAGAAAAACAGCACAACAGGTTTCCTTGCAATATCGGTTTGAATGTTCTGGAAAACAGGAATCATGAGTCATTGGTCCTAAATTAACATTTGTGTGTGAGGCTGAAATGACATGCAAGAGATGGGTCACCTCTGGAGACAGGAAGAGTGTGGTAACATGCTCAGAACTCTCAAGGCTACAGTTCAGCTCTTCCGTTAATAAAATTCTCATTGGGGAGGCTTGTAAACACCTCTGTGTACATTAGTCTCACTCTTGAATTGAGGATTTCAGCCTGGGAACTGGTTTTAAAAACAAACACCGCTCTTCTGTGGCTCTTCCGCGTTAAAGTTTCTTTACATGTCCTTGGAGCTTGCGGAGATCAGCAGTTTCTGGAGGAATTTGTTCAGCCAGGTTTCTTTTGCAAAGTGTAAATGCAAAGCCGTGGGGTTGAGATGGATTTCTGGATTTGACTCTTGAGGGTTTGGTTGTGACCTACTTGCTGGCATTAGGAAAAATGGGTTTCCTCTGCATTTCTTAGGAAAATTTTGACAGTTAAAAGATACTAGAATTTCTTTTTTTCTTTTTCCCCTGCCTTCTTCGTTTGTACCTTTGCTAGACTCTGCCTTCCTCAAAGCCAACAGGCTGTTGTGGACCATCATCTCCATTTCCAGCCATCTGGACTGGAGCACACTCAGCCTGAGTGCTCCTCTAATCCTCTGGTTGGCAAAACCATCTGTATAAATGTGTAAAAAATCATCTGCACACACTGTGCAGCCAGAAGAGATTATTCCAGCCAGCCTTAATTGCCTCCCATGATGAGGAGGTCTGTGAGGGTCCTCTACTGATTTCTGCCCAAATAAAGGGATATTTTGGCCAAGCAAGATCCTTTGACTAATTAAGTCCTCTCTTGATAGCTTTACTCAGGTGCTGTTTTTAGGCACTGCTGGCTTTGGGTTTTTTCTTTTAGACAGAACAAAAACAGAACAATATTTATGCACCGTTTGGGTCCATCCTAAGGTTTTGGGTTTTTTGTTTGTTTGGTTTTTGGTTTTTTGTAGCGCTTGATCTTTGTCATTTTGGTAATCAGCATTAACCGGGAGGGTGTTGATTTTATCAAGCCTTGGAGTTCTAACTGGTTGATATTGTTTATGAAGCCAAAAAAAGCCCCAGAACCTACCTAGGTTAAAAACAAATATCCTAAGTCAGGATGAAATTCCTCCTCCAGCGAAATGTGGTTTAGAAAAATATTTCACCACTACAATTCCTTTCAAGAGCTTGACCTTGGATTGTTAATCTTAAAAATATGCAGTGCAGATGAGGTTTTTCTTTTCTAGAGAGGGAAGAAATGCCATGTTCCTCAAAAAGACCTCCCTGGAATTAAGGGAAACAAAACCAAAGCCCGGAGTGGATGATAAATGGAGTACAGGCTAATCTAAGAGCTACAAGAATTTCATGCCATCAGAATCAGCTTTATTTTGTTAATTTGCCTTTTTTCTCCCCTTGCTGTCCCATTATTCTTGTTGCAATTTGCTATCTGTCAATGTACACATGCTAGTAAGTGCTTTAATTCTGTGTGAGAAGCTGCTGCCTTGGAAGTTGAAATGCTCCATATTTAGCCTCTGCTCATGTGCCTTATGCCCAGATTTCATCCAGGCTGCTGGGCTTGGGTGGGCTGAAACCCTCTGCTGAGGATTTGGGAAAATCCAGTTCCTGCTATCTCAGAAACTGCTGCTGAGGTGCCAATTTCATACCTGCTGCCACACATCCCTGTGGTTGGGTCAGGTTGGATCCCTTTGGACAAAGAGTTCTGCCCAGCCTCAGGAGCAGAGATGGTCACTGACTCAGGCCAGTAAAGGGACAGGAAAATGCCACTTTTTGAGTTGGGCTTTGAGGGTTCAGCTGGATTACAGCTGAAACTGGGTGTGCCACTGGCTGGCCACGTGCAGGGGAGAGTTCTGCATCCCCAAATGCAGTTTGTGGTGGGTGGTTTCAACCATCCAAGGAAAACCAGACATCTGTTGGTCAGCCCAGGGTGCCCTCCCTACTTTGCCTCTGGACACTCAGCCACTGCTGTGCGCTGTTGGCAGCACAAACCCACTTTAATCTCTGCTACCGTTCCTCTTTTGGTCATCTGCTCTTCCTAAATGCACTTTCTATAATTATATTTTCGCTCCCCAGCTCTATGGAGCAGGCAGCTCTCCTGAAGCTGGAGGAGAAAGACAGGAGCTGCCTGCCCTCCTGGACACAGGGTGATGGTGAACAGGAGGTTGGGATACCTGTGTGGCTGAAACACCCGTGTGCTGGAACACAGGGAGTTAGTGGAGAAATGGAGCTGAAACCAGCCATCAGCAGACTGGCAGGACGAGGGTGATCCATAGAAAAAACAAAATGTTTTGAAGGCAGGGCATGAAATGGAGGAGAGCTGGCTGCCATGGCATGGCTGTGCCTTTGGGAGGAGGAAGATGCTGAGTTCCTGGTCCACCTTGGGAGCAAGGTGGGTCTGGAGGGGAAGGAGAGGCGTGTGGGGCACCTTGGGCAGGGGCCTGAGCAGGTGTGAGTGGGGTCTGCAATCCCCAAAAACCTGCCAGCCACCTGGGCTTTGAAATGCTCTTCTTCTGACAAGGAGAGAGGTTTGAGCAATATTGTTCTGGTTTTTAATTAAAAAGACTTATGTTTCTGTAAATGCTTTTTTTCACGGGGGGTCAGTATTTGTTAAGGTTCTTGCTGATAGTGAAAATTGGAGGTGACTAATTTCTAGAGCATTTAGTCTTCTACTGGCCAGAGCTAAGGCAGGAAGCAGGGCTTGTCACAGCATTTGCCACTGGCAATTCCCAGATTTTTACCTTGTTAAGCTGTACATAATTTTCAGTTACTTTTGACAAAAGGATGAGGAAATTTCTGTGTATTTATCGAGGAGCTTTCTTCTCCAGTTTTTCTTTCTCAGTTTTGAGAACTATTCTGCAGGACTGAGTTTCTCTGGAAAAACGTTCTGGGTTTTTAGTAGCTTACAGAGCACAAATAGTGTGACACCAGAACTGTGGTGTGGGACACCAGGGTGGCTTGATGCTCTTTCTGTTGTGTAAGGATGTCATGGAAATACAGTACCTGATGCCAAGCACTTGGCTGTGAGAAGGCTGATGTGTAACAGGGAAGAGTTAATTTCTAATGAAGGGGAAACCCTCGAGGGAAAGGGAAGAGAATTCCTATAACAGAACAAGTGGTAGAATTTCAGCTCCTGCAGAAAACAGGCAGCCAATAGAGAGGAAAAGAGGAGAGGTTAAAACATTGCAGCTGCAATTGGAAAAGCTGTGTTTGCTGGGGAGTCGTTTCTTTTTAGGGCATCTTCTAATCTAAGAGAGAAACAGAAAAAGGAAACCTAAAAAAACGTATTTTTCTTCCCATCTATCTTGTGCCAGATCCCATTTTGATTTCTGTGTGCACCTGCAACCCAGTTCAGGCTGAGAAAGATCTGAGTAGGCAAAGGTCTGCTGGAATTAGGAAATTAGAATTTTTATATTATATAGAATTATTTGGAAGATTGGTTTTAAGTTTTTTTTAATGTGCAACTGCAGTTCTGAATATATATGAGGTGTTGCACATCTATATTAACTGTTCCTACTATGTTATTTCCTGTTGGTAGTGCTCAAGGCCTTGTTAAAATGGGGTTTATTGCAATGCTTGTTCACACATTTATAGAAAAAGGGCTTGTATATAATTGTCCATTTAAAAATGAAGCATCAAATGGCAGTTTCACATTAGAGTGCAACAAAAATCTATGTTTAAAGGCTTTTTTGGGGTTTATTGGAGTTTTTTTTCCCCTCTACTTAGAGGCCTGTGCATCCCCTGCCTTTGTTCTCCTGGCTTGCTCACTCATTACTGTTTGCATCTCCAGGTTATCCCAAAACAGTCAGATGCTGTGGCCATTCATCTCTGAAACCTTTAATGAGCTTATTGGGAAAGAACTATAAATATGTATCTTGTACTTCTCTTGTACTGGGAGATGCTTCCTCAGGCCATGAATAATTAGGTTGGCCCACCTAAGCTCATTACAGACTGTCTCACTATCCAAAATACCTTCTGGGTAACGTTGTTAGGACTCTTACGAGGTTCATGGTTTTTCTGTAGCCTGAATATTACATTGGCCTTTACCTACCTACTCTGATCAAAAATGCACTGTATGGGACCCTTTGCCATGCCAAGTTGTGACTTGTTTTTTGCTAAAAGCATCATCTTTCCTCCTCCTTGAGTGATGATCTCAGAGGGACAGGGCAAAGCTTGTTCTGATCAGGCTCTTTGCAGTCCATCCATCGGCTCAGCAGCACAACTGTAAATGCTTCTGTGAGAGTCTGCAGAGTGGCAAGGTGGGAGACAGCAAGCCCTGAGTGTCCCTGGTAAATCTGATTGTTTGTGCTTCTGCCATGATTACCTTTCAAATCTGTTCAGTGTCGTCTAGCAAACTTAACTCACCCGCTTATTTTCAGCAAAACAAATGTACCAGTTATTGCCTACTAGAAAGTGCGAGCTGAGCTCTGTGGTTTTTTTCTTTTCAGTGGGCTTGCTGTGATTTTGTTTTGACAGATTGAGCTGTGTTTCACTTTGCTTTCATTTTTCACCCTGTCAGAAGAATTTTTAGTGCATTTTTTTTTTCCCTTCCCCAGCCTCTCGCTGTCTGTATGGATCAGTGCACTGAAGCAGTGACTCCCTCTCCTCTGCATTGCTGGTTTGCAGCTTCTCGTGCCACAGAAGCCTGAGCTGAACCTTCCCCATGGGGAGCTCAGGTCAAACCTTGGCCATCTCAGTGGGGGCAGCATCTTCTGCCCTGGGCAGCATGTGCAGGAGAGGTGGTAAGGGTGGGTGAGCCTCTGAGTGGGAATGTCTGAAAGTTTTCTTTATTTTTCACTTGACTTGTGCTGTGTTTGCCCTGACCCACCCCGAGGAGCTGTGCCTTGGGCTGGATCACCTCTGTTTGGGGTCAGCTGTGCACACACTCCCTGTGCCTCAGTGTGCAGGTGATTTAGGGCAGTTGCTGCTCCCAGCTGCACAGGGTGGTTTGCTGAAGGTGCTGGCAAGGGTTTAGGAGTTCAGCTTCCACTGCTGCCCTCAGCTGAGTGACACCCCTTCAACTGCCCCTTAGCAGTCACTGTAGAAATCTCAGGAAGCTTCATGCCCATGAAGTGTTGCCATGTTAGAAGAAAGCTGCTGTGCAATAACCAGAAAAAAATTAGAAAATGGGAGGGTTCACACCAAACTCACCTGCATACTGCCATGCCCAAACTGAGCTGGTGCTGAGAAGTTTAGTGGTGAGTGAGTGGCTGAGCAGCACTGATTGAAGCCAGGGGAAGCTGAAGTCAGGTTTAACTGTGCCACCTTCATGACAGCAGTCTCTGAACAGCCTCTGTAACAGAGCCCTGGGAGAATGAATGGACTGTGATCAGTGGTATAAATCTCCTGGTGATGCTGCAGTCCCTGCCCTGGGGACCCTCTGCTCAGCACAGGAGCACGAGCTGCTGCCAGCACTGCAGCATGTGTACTGCTGGAAAAAGAGCTGCCAGATCCCTCCTGCACTGGGTGTCATAACCACCTTAGACACATCTTGGTTTGTTTTTTTTTTTAGCAAAGGCCTTGTGTTTGTGCAGGGCATGCACATGGAGCTTTCCCTCCCCAGGCTTGGGGTCTCTGCCCTGCTCCCCACAGGTGTGGCTGGTTCCTGTCGGTCCCTGCTGGGCTGCAGGGACACATTGCTCCCATGGCTCTCACTGCTATCAAATTCTTAAGTACTTTTTTTTTTTTTTTCTTCTTCTGAGCTTGGATTTCTTTTTTTGGCTGCAGTTTCCCTTGTTTTATAGGCTATATGTGCCATTCCTGCCTGCTTAATACTTCATTTCTTGAGAAGTTCAGTCGCAATGCGGTGATCAGCCGGTCTGGCTTTATTGTGAATTCTTCCAAATTCTCTCAGTGTCTAGCAGTGTACTTAGGACAAGCAGAGATTTATTTGCATAACTGGTCAAACAGAGGTTAGTGTGAAATAAAATACATGCATGTGCTTCTCTCAACCTCCCCCGATGCGAGGTCAAGGCTGGCTTATTTTTTCTGAGTCCTCCCATTGTCAGAACCTCTCAGGGATCTGGGCTCTGGTCCACTTGCTGTCAGTAGTAGTTTACTTTGCTTCTCAGTAAATTGTCCAAGTTTGCAAACCTCCCCCAAGGCTATCGTATGACAGCATCCCTCACGTGATGGGTCTGGTAGCAGGAAAAAAAAAAAATCAACTTTCTTGTAGTCCAGACATATAGCCCATTCAATTATGTATGAGCAGGGTGCTCAAAGGATGCAAAACCTTTGAAGTTGGCTCAGGTGTCTCTTCTCCCCCCATTCTCCACCCTCCTGGTGCTTTATCATGGTAGTGGGGTGAATTTGCCATTCACTGGATGAAACAGAGGGAGGGAATGATCTGCAGAAACCCAACCAGGGCTATACCAAGATAACATTTCTGGCTGTGGTGGTTCTTGAGGCACAGCCCCTGCCCTGTGGAGTACTCTTTGGGGAAGTACTGCCGTGCACTTGTCCTCTTTTGGGATTTTTCCTGAAGCAATTACTGTTGCTGTTCCTTGAGGCAGAACTGTGGAATAGGAGGACACATGTCCTGACAACCTAATGCCTTTCTTCACGGAGAAGATGAAGCCTTGAAGCAAGGCAGCTCAGTGCCTGAGTGATACAGAACTCTCTGAATGGCTCTGGGCCAGTTCAGGTTTTGCCTCGAGTCCTGACCCTGAGGTCATCCCAGGCAATTCCCCTCTCAGATATCCCTAAAACTCAGGGCCCAGTGTGTAGGTTACACCTGGATCTGCTGCATGAGATGCTTTTGGACAGGCTGAAGGGAGCAGCTCACCTCCTAGAAGGTCTGTCCCTTCAAAAGATGGATGATTATTGGCATGTGGTCCTCCTGCCCTTTCTGGTCCTTTCCTCTTCCATAAGTAATAACCAGAACTGTCCTTGAGCAGTGGGGTGATGCTGGAGAAGGGACTGGCCAACTACATGCAGGGGCCAGTGCTCACATCCTCTGCAGTCAATGTGTGCACAGCTTTCCACACCCCAATCTCTGAGTCACTGTTTGAGAGATTGGCTACTGGAATTCCCTTCCCTGACACTGGAGAGGGATTGGAGATGAAAGGAAGGTAGTGATAAGAGTGGAAAATAGCTTTTCCACTCCTTCCCTTTGAGTGTAGAATTCATTCTGCCTGGAGTTTAGCTACAGGTTACATTTAAAGTGTTTGTTGAAGCTGGAAGTGGTTAGACTGGTAGCTTAAAATAAATAAAGGCAGTGACTTGAGACAATAAGATGGGAGACAGTGGCAGCAGGCTTGTAACTGACTTATTTATTGCAGCCTTGAGAGCAAGAAATATTACAGAGGACAAAATTCCTGTAATGTTTATATAAGGATGTAAGAAATTGATTACAGCTCAGGTATGTTTTGTTGCATGCTGCTGGGAGGAATCATAAAAGTCATGCAACAAAGTTTTGAACATCGTGTTATTGCTGGTCTGCTCAAAAGCCCCGTTTGCCACAATGAAAATCTTTAATTTGTTCTTTTTGCTAATTCCAGCTGTGTTGGCTTCCAACTTCTGTGAGTTGCTGCTTGCAGGATTCAGCTCTTTCAGGCTGCAGTCCTCTGGGGGTGAATTGTTTCTTCTATTCTCAGCCATTTAAAACAAACAAAAAGCTCAGGATTTTGTGGAAGTGTTTCCCCACAGATGTGTTTTCTTTTAGTTATTATTTGTAATTTGTATTATTTGTCCTCTTCTGTCATGCTAAGAGCTTTGGAAAGGCCTTCCTAATGTTCTCCCCAGTTTACCCCACCTAATCCCATTCTCCCACTGAACCATGCAGGGCTTGATGCAGCAGCTCTGGGAGAGGGAAGCTTTCCTGCAGCCTTCTGCCCTGGTGGGACCAAGCCCTTCACTTGCTTTGTTGTCCTGGAGGATGCTGGGGGTCCTCAGCAGTGGCTTGAACCCCTGGCCACCCCCTTCTTACAGCTTCAGAGCAAGTATAAGTAATAGATCTTGTAAAGACTCATTTGGGGTTTGGCATTTATGGTGCTTTACAGCCAGGAAATCATCTCTCCTCTCGCTGTCCTTCCACTTGCCCAAGGCAGTGTGTTATAAATCTCAGTGTCTCTGAGCATCCATAAGCTTCTGCTGGTAAATGAAGTTACTTTCACCTGTTTAAGTTCTGATATTCTTTCAGGGAATGTGCATTAAATTGTTTTTCAGGTGGATCTCCTCTAAATAAATGGCACCTTATGTCCCTTCAGGGGATGCAGGGAACAAGAGAACGAAAGCCATAAAAATAAAATACATGCATTGCTGGTGTCCAGCAAGACTAAAGACTAAAACTGACAATAAAAGAGACCCAGGAGTGCTGTGTTACTGCCTGCCACCTTGCAAGGTCTTGGTCTGTGGTTTCTGCAAGCCTGCTGGAAGGTGTGGTGGAGCAGGCTGGGCTATTTGTGGTGATGCTAAGTGATTTGGGGCAGGGATTTCCTAGCAGTTACCCTGGATTTGAGTTCACCCCTGAAAACACACTGCACACTGTGCCTTGGAGTTTGTTGATAACCTGGAGCTGACTGTAGATGCTGGTTTGGCCTCTGTTGGGCAGAGGTTTGTGTGCAGAACAGACAAGGTGGTTTGAGGTTATGGAGCCCACCTGGTGTCTGGCAGTGCTGCTTGAGATGAGGGAGGGTGTGTGGGGACTGAGGGTGCTGACAGACTGTTTCAGCACAGGTAAAACGGCTCAGATCCAAACTCCTTAGTCAACAGCTGAGTTCATGTGTTGCTGCAGCTGTTCTTAGCACACCTCTGCCCATGTCCTCATGTTACTTCAAGGAGAAAAGTCTGGTAAGCTGGACACAGGATTGCTGAGCTGCACAAAAACAGATCTAAAATCGTTAACCTGCTAATTTTAAGCCATTGCATTACTCTGTCACTGGCATCAATGAAAGCAGCACTTGCCACTTATCTGCTGGCATATGCCTATGATTGAGCAGCAGACAGAGGGATTTAAATTGTCATTTCTGGCTTCACTGATGGTCTGACATTCTCTGAGCAATCATCCCACCAGATCTCAGAAGATGGAAGTGCAAATCCCAGTCAGTCTGTTTGAACCAAGAAGGAAAGTCAATGGAAGCACATCTGAAATAGCTGCAACCACGAGGAGAAGATTAAATAATACAGCCCTCAGACAATAGGAGTCAGTTGTGTTTATTTTGACATTAAGAGAATGGGGCTGAATGAGAACGTGTGTGGCATTGTTTTCAGCATGTCTGGCATTTTGAGGTGGTGTTTTGTGTGAAGATGAGGTGCACTCTTTAGTTGCAGAATCTTAAATATGATGATACTTTATTTGAAACTTCTTAAACAGTAGAGATGGTGCTTTTGGGAAGACTGAGATGTTTGCAAATGATTGCCTATGAAGCTGAATTTAATTTCTATACTACTAAAAGTGCCTTGACATTTTTTATTATTGTTCTTGCTTTTATTATTATTTTACTTTTAAGTGCTGAGTATCTCTGGGCCTTCACTGACTAGAGGGAACTGTAAGACATTCAGTACATCTGATACTTCCCATGTACAAGATCCAAGCATGCATTTGAGTGCCTGGCTTCTCTAGTAAGGATCTTGATTCATGTAATGTAAACTTAGAACAACAAAATTCGATTCAGATGCTCCCTTTTTTTTTTTTTTTTTTGTCCCTGTTGCAGTCCTAAGCCAAATGAGTTACTGTGGAATATAGTTGAATTGCTTGTTTTATCTCATAAAACAAATATGCCTTTGTTACTCTTTTGGTCTTTTGGACTGATGTTTTCCTTAGCTTGCAGTTGTGGCTTAGCTATACCCTTCCTTCCCTCTTGATCTTTTTAATTTTTCTCGCATCATGCATGGTCTTGAGTTTGGCCTTTTCTGCTGGCTGATGGAGTTGTATTTGCCATGCCATAGGAGCCTGCTGCCTAGCCAATGGAGATACACTGATAAACCCTTTGCTTTTGTGCTAGAACTGGTGTTTTGTTTTGATACAGTATGTATCATTTCCCATTTGAAACCCCTGTTATTGTATGCTTGGAAAAACCCTCTTACTTGGCATTGGCAGAGGAAGCAGAGCTTAAAAAGAAAGAAAAAAAAAAACCTACTTTAATTTAATAAGCAGTATTTCAGGGTTCCTTTTGTTACGTGCTACCTTTTGAACTCTGCAGAGCAGCATGCAGAGCTCACCCACAGCAGCGTCACTGCGTTGGGCTGCACAAGTAAACACTTTAAATGGGAGGAAGCACCTGCGCATCGCTATTGTCCCTCTTCTCGGGGCTGACTCTGCTCCAGCCAAACCCTCCAGGCAGTGGGAACCCACAGGCAGAGAGCAAACCTCCCTGCCCTGGGCTGGAGCAGCAGGGGCACCTCGGGGTGCTGCTGGCCATGGAGGGGAGCGTGGGGCTGCGCGTGGACACCTGCACACGGGTCACCCATCACCTCAGCGTGGGATGCAGGGATCACAGCAGCCAGCAAGGTGGGTCTGGGCAAGGCATGCTCTGCCTGGGACTGTGCTGGGGCTGGGGAGGCTGATGAACCTTGGGAGCCACGGTGCTCTCGGCATAATTAATGCTCTGGAATTATCGCTGTCGTGCCACTCGTTGGGTTTGTGTCACCGAGTGCCTGATGTGATTGCTTACCCATGGACTTGGTGTTTTTGCACCATTCCTTATTGAGGAACTGGGGAAGTGTGTTATGGGCATAGATACAACCTGTAGCAAGTTTACAAGGTTTAAAGGTGAAAAAGCTGGTTTGAATACAAGAGTGCTAAAGGCTAAAATCTCTTTAATTTGCCCAAGACGGGTCGGGAAGTGACTTCATTATGACCCAAAAGTATCTTCAAACAGAAGTGCTGGTATAAAACTTCTTTTGAGCCAGGAAATATTAAAAAGTTCATTAATTTGAAGCTAAATTTGGGTAACTTCAACTTAGAAAATACTAGGATGGGTCTGTTGTTTCCATTGCTGTGTTAATGTTGTGGTCTGTGCCTAGTGAGAAATAGTGGGGAAGCATAGAAATTGCAGGATAAAGTGCTTAGTGTGATATAGGAAATCTTGTCAGAACAGCATCACTCTGGGATTTTTATGTTTTCAGTCTCTGAGACATTTTATGGTGGTGTAGTACTTGGGGAACTGTAACTACATCTTAATTTATTGAATGTTCATTTGTTGAAGTTTGAGATGCCTTTGATAAGATGTTAGTAATTATTTTATTAATCCTTCTAACTTAGTTTCCATTTAGGAGAAATTGTCTTTGTGCCCTCTAGTGGAAAAACTATTTACTTGAAAGCTTCTGAATTGGGTGAAATTTTTGCAAAGAAAGAGGTGGAATATGTGAGAAAAGATACAGAGGAGCAGAACAAGGCTGGAGAGATGAAGGGTTGCAAGAGGTGGATGTGCTCTGTGCTTCCTCTGCTTCAGTCTTCCCAAAACTGTAACAGTGATGATGTGCACGGGCTTTGTCAAATAGAGAATATAATACCCAATATTTGCATCAGCTGGACTTGGTGAAATTATTTTGGGTATAATTATGAGGAAAATCGAGTTTCAGCAAGCTCTGAACACTGGTCAATCATTAGTGATTGCCATCGATGTTCCCCAGGGATGTGGTGGAGAGGGAAGAACAAAGCAAAGCCCACTCCAGACCTTTAAAGGGAGGAGAAGGAATGACACAGAAAATGAAAGATCAAGGAATATTACACTGGTTCTTCAAAAAAGTTCCAGAGCACTTTGTTCACAGCAGAGAGGAGGATGGGATCCCAAAAAATGACTTAAATAGGCAAATCTGTCCAACTTTGCTTTTTAATGGGGTAACTCATTAATGTGTGAGAAGGGCTGCTGATGTGACTGAGGCTTGGGAGCAGGATTTGGATCATTTGTGTGAACAGCAAAGCCAGCAGTGCTCCAGTGTGATGAGGAATAGGGAAGAGGAGGGAGCAGGAGCTGGATGACAGAGTGCAGCAGCCAGGGTGGTACCGGATGGTGGGGCCCAAACAAACCAACACCATCCTGAGGCTTGAGGAAAAAACTCAAGTCTCTGTCTGAGTCATCCTTACAGAAGCTCTGTGTGTAAGGCAGGGCTGGTAATCCCTTCCTGCTGCACCAAGGGGAGCTGAGCAGTGCAGGGCAGGAGGAGAATGGGCACATCTGGAGATGAAGAGGTGGGAGGCTCAGCAAATGAGGCTGGAGAAGGGAGTACTGAAGGAATTGTACTTGGAAATATAAGCCTGAGTGCAGGCAACACATTTTCTGATGTGTAAAAGATTTCTGCAAAAAGGATGATCATTAGCTCTTACTTCCCACTGGAGAAAAATAACTTGATTTGTGTGAAAAAATGAAAAAAATATTCAAGGTGCAGACTGGGGAAGAGTTTCTCACTAGGAGGTAATGAAGCAACAGCAAAAGAAATAGTGAATCTGCTTGACTGGAGGATTAGTAGAGCAGTTAAAGCAGTGCCTCTTGCTGATGGTGTGATTTCTCCCCCTCTGTTGCCTTCTGTCCATCCACCCACTACACAGGGTCTATTTCACTCATGAACCCTCCAAGCTGGACTTTTTATTTCTGTCGCTAGAGTTGGTTTAGGGGCCAGGGGTCAAAACCAGTAGCAGTGTAGTAGGCTATTGCATGGCTTTGGGATATAAATTCTGCTCTCAGGGCAGTCATGAAAACTTCAAGCAGGGATGTAGATCACAAGAAGCTGCTGCTGTCCCATATATCTTCCCTTCTGTTACTTTCTGGAGCTGCTCATTTGGGATGCTATGAGAGCAACAGATGTGAACATGATGGAGTCCCCACACCCCCCCATCACTGTCATCCTCCCTTTCCTCGTCCTGGGCTGTCATCTTTGTTTATTTTGGTTTGAATTATAATTGTAAAAGCTCTTGCAGTGTTGTTTATGTGCTGTGTTGTGAGTCACTGTTTGTGTTTGCTGCTGTTTGCATTGCCAGTCCTCTCCCCGTCTCACACTTGCAGCCACAATTTCCCTCCCAGAACCCTGGAGCCTCTTCTATTCTGAGTTCTACAATGCTCAGCACTCCTGTGAGTGCAGGGAAAAGCAAGCTGTCAGGGAAGATCCAGAATTAGCCTTTTTCCCCTCCCTTTTTTTAGATTTTTTTCTGGCATTTTGTAAGGGTCCTTGTTCAAATCAAAAGATTCCTTGGAGATTGCTTCCCTGAGATCTCTGTGCTCAATTAGTCTCTTATCATATTTCTACCAGGCAGTGAGATCAATACTGTGTTTTCTGGCTTGCATATTTCAGCAAGGGGGTGAAAATCATGTTTAAAAGCCCTTTTTTGAAGTTACTGAGATGCTCATGTGCAATTCCATCACAGTGGAGGTGTTAATCCCTTCATGTGCATTGTCACTGGGGTGGAGACTTTGGCATCCTGCACAAGATCATAAGTTTGGACCAATAGGGGCTGACCACAGTGGCCTCTGAGAGGGGCTGTGGGTGCTCTGGGTGGATGGGGGAGAGACTCCCCATGCCCTCATGGTCTTGGGTGATCCCTTGTGCTGCTTCTTCTTGCTCCTGGTAAAGTACCATCCTTGCTAGCCAAGAAAATCCTATAGCTCTGTGCCTGTGAAATCAGAATGGTAATGGCTTGCAAGTCACTCTGTGGATTTATCAAGGAGAAACAGGCAATTTCTTCGTGCCTTAATGGAGCAGCAGCTCACAGAGCTCTATGTAGGAGAATTAAAGATGCCTCTCTCTCAGGTTGTCCAGAAGCTCAGCAAATGCTTGATTATGAATCTACTGCAAAGTAGCTGCAAGCTTCCTGTGCCTCAATTAGCAGCCTTGATAGAGAGCAGGCATGTTTTCAGGTAAAAAAGAAATGTCCATTTTGGCTCTTTAAGTGTTCTCAGGTGGCCCATGGAATGTAAATGTTTTACTCTATTTGTAATGCAAAACCTTTTAATTATCTCCAATTCATAAATACCTAGTTTGGTATTTCACTGCTTGCAAGAAAATGCTCATCTTTTAGTGGGTAGTAATCAGTGTCAGAGGAAATGGGGTGTGTTTTAAATGGTGTCAGTTCCAGCAATGGGAATGTATAATTTAAGTCACTTACATTTAATCATCCTTTAAACACTGAGTTCCAGCCTCTGCTGCTTGTCTCCCAGGAAGCTGACAGCTTTTTAATGCCACTATGGCAACACTTGGAAGTTCCTTAAACTGCTCTAGGCTGTGATGTGGCTTTGTACCACGTGTATTGGTGCATCCATGGCTGGTCCTCTGAGCTTGGATGCAGGGGTTGGTTGGGCTCTGCTTCACCCCCTCCCAGCCCCAATTTTGGAAGGCTCAACTGTTTTACCTTTTTGTGGAGCTGTAACATCTGTTGGAAGTACTACAGCAAATGTGACAGCTGCTGAGGGTGGGATTATGGATCTGGGGTCTGTGTATAACAGCTAAACATATTCTAGCAATTCAGCAGGTTGAAAAATAAAGCAGATCAAGCTGTGTTCATCGTGCTCTGGATATGTGTGGTGGGGATGTTTCCTGATGGAGTGAAGTTGTGCCAGGTTCAGCTTGGGTTCCAGTGCCTGGAAGGATGAGACTTTGACCTCATGCATTTCAGCAAGGAAATAGGGCAATGTGGGATGCAGCAGGTCCTGGTCCTGCCTGGGGAGCAGAGCAGCAGTGCCCTTGGTGCTTGTGGGACCCCACAGTTGTGACCGTTCTGTGTGGGGCTGGTGACAGGCACACAAGACACTTGCTGTTCACTTCAGTGGCAATGTGCATGATTTCAATCTGCACATGTATATGCATATATAAATCCACGTGCATGTGTACAAGGAAGACTGCAGGCACTTTTATAAAGCAGCTGAGAAGCCTTGTTTGGGATCATGTGGGATTCTGGCCCCTGGCTGCCTCCACTCTGCCTGCTCCCTTGCCCCTGCCCCCGTGGGCAGTCTGGCTGCAGATAAAATAATTTAATGCAATTCTTGCTCCCAGCAACTGGTTAATGGCATTAATGGGAGTGAATAGAATTTCACCCATAAAAAAGTACATCTGGGCTGCTGGGGAGTGAGCCCCACAGCTGGAGTTAGGAGCCAAGGGCCAGCAAGTTCAGAATCGGTCACCTTTATTTGGAATTGCCTGTTGAGATGGCATTAGAGCTGGCTGACCATCTACGTGGGCAATAGGTAGCTTTTGTTGTGCCTGGAGGCCAAATGGTACAGTCTTAAATTAGAAGCTGCCACTTCTGCTTAGAATAAAACTTGCTTTTCTCTGTTGGTATGAAAATGGGAGCGTTTCAAGCGCTCTGCAGAACGCGCCGGGTTTGCAAAGGAGCCCATTAGTGCTTGTGGAGGTTGGGAGAGAGGAGGAGGCAGGGGGAAGGAACATTCTAATGAGCCAGGCTGAGGAGTTGATGTGAGGACACGAGGACATGGAGTGCTTGGAGCCACCTTCTGCTGTGGCTGCAGGAGTGGCAGACTCGGGCTCGGCGCTGCTGTCACCCGGGGCAGGAGGAGGTTTCCAAACCCTCTCTCCCAGAGCGTCCTGCAGCCTTGGAGGTTCAAATGTGCATCAGGGGATGGTGCAGGAGCTTTGGTCCTTCCCTGCCCGCAGCCACCAAGTGAATCAGCCACAGAGGAGGGAAGAGCTGACCTCATTCCCCTGGGCTCAGGGGACTCGGGTCACAGGGTAGGGGGGTGGCAAGTTCAGCCTGAGCTGTGGAAAGGATTCTGCTCCTGTGATGGCCCAGGAAATGGGTGGGAGAGCAGCAAACGGGTGTCAGCCATGGTCTGAGTCAGCACAGCCCTTTGGGAGCAGTGCTGGCTTCACTCAGGCTGCACCTGCTTGGAGCATGGGCAGAACTGGCCCCTCTGACTTCCAAAAAACCTCTTACAAACACACAGGCTCAGCACCAGCTGTGGTGGGGGCTGGCCTGGGGCTCTCCTGTGCTGGGGCTCCTTCCTGGCAGTGCTGCCATGCCACATTTCCATTTCCCCACAACAAAGCTATCCTGGATGGGGACAAGAGACCCTCTGTGACCCTCTCAGGTGCCATAGGAATGACCCATGTCCATCAGAGCACATCTCGGGAATCTGTCTTCAGTGACCTGCTAGAGGTATGGTGGAAAAAAATCTGGTGGAGGGGCACAGGGGTTTATTTTTTATTAGTATTCCTAAATTTTAGTAGAGCCTCTCTTCCTGGAGTGGCTCAGAGTTGGCAGGTGCCACCAGGCTATGCTGTGTTGGCTTTCAGTGGCAGTTTAATCTCAAAAACTGGGGGATCTGTAGGGTTTGGGGGAGAAGATCTTACAGTGGAACATGGAGCCTTTTGTCTGTGCCTTTAGAGCTCTCCAGGCTGTATTTAATTTTTAATTTTATTATTTGAATGATAGAGCACTCTGTAGTGACAGGAGGAACTAAAGGTATAATTGGGAGTTTGTTCTGTTCATGTCACCTTGCTTCATATTGTTGAAGGAATGGTAGAAAGCAGACAATTTCCTTGAGTTTATTCACTGCTCAGAATTACTCGCAGCATAAATTTCTGGAGGAAAAAATCCAAGCAAACAAGTTAGATGTAATTTGTGAGATAAGCTCCAAAAAAAAAAAAAAAAGGCATTTAGCTTACTTAGTGCCCACTCCCCCTGAGATTTAAAGCAACAGTAATTGTTGAAGGGTTCTTTGCTTTAGGATTTTCCCATTTTTGTAATGTAAAGGTTCATTTTTCTTGTTTCCTGGGCAAAAAGATGATCTAAAAGCCTTTTCCTTAATAAAAGTGCATGTTTCTTCTTTATCGCATGACGCCAGGAGCTGAGTTTTTTTAAGAAAACCATCAGATATGTGTGAAAATCATCAGTGCTGGCAGCATTGAAGTCGTTAAGGACAAGTTCAGTGCTGTGTGTGCTCAGAACTGAGTGTATTGGGACCAGGGAGGTTGCAGCAGTGCTGAGCAGCCTGGCTGTTTGAAAGCTCGTGCTACAAGTGCCTATGATTATATTTTGAAGTTTATTTTCTGCTGCACTCGATAAAACTTTGTTCACTGCACTGTTTGACTTTAAAAGGCAAAATCTTGGAGAAGTGCAAGGAGCTTCTTCAGGGGAATGTGGATTTTGCTCTTGGCAAGCTGTTGATGTCAAAGCTGCAAGCAGAGGTGTGCTGTGCACCTTTGCTGTTTGGGGTGCTTGGAGGTTCCTCATTTTCCTGTCTCCAGTGACACATGACTGTCCAGTTGGGTGTCTTGGGCTGTACTGTGGTCCCAAAAGCAAGTCCTTGTGTGGGAGGACACCAAAGCCATTCTGATGGTGACTGGCATGGCCTCAGGCTCCTTTGCTGAGTTTCAGCTGAACATCTTTGAATTTATGATTTTGTGAGCTGGACATTGACCTCTCCCTGCTTCATGGTAAAGCATGAGGCTGCCAAGTCCTTTCCTGGCATCACCAGATCCCCCATGCTGAACATCACTCCCAGCTATGCTGTGTGGTGGCAGTGACCCCTGGGGAAGGTGTGCAGCTCCTGCTCAGGGCTAACCCATACCTGCACCACTCCATCCTCCAGGCCACCCTCCTGTTGCCTTTTCAGGCAGTTTAACCTGTGCTAAATTTCAGAGTGAAGTGAACCAGTCTCACACCACAGCTCCTGTGAGCACCAGGAGAGACCTGAAGAAAGAAGAGGGCAGGGTCACACCTGTGTTAGCTGTGCTCATGCTGACAGCTTCTGTCTGGGTCCTGTACTGGTAATACTGGGCTTGAGTTCTCTACTTTCAGTGTGACTGAGCTGCTTCTACTCCCCCTGAGACCCAACTCAATTAAAAGGGTATATTTACAGGTTGGGAAGGTCTGGGGAATTGGCATAATTTATGAGGCAGATATGCTAAAAGTGGGCATTTCTGTGGCTGGACATGCACATCAGCATGCCAGCTCAGCCCCAGCTGGCTGGGGGGATGGCAGGCACTGCTCAGGCACTCAGGGGAGCCCTGGTTCCTGTCCCAGCTGTCTGGCCAGTTTGGCACCAGTGTCTTGCATAGATAATACAATTATAGAAAGTTGGCTGGTTTAGGATTTTCACCTGAGGTGCAACACGGACGTGTTGTGGGGACCTTGCTGTGCAATGGGCACAGTGATCCCTCTGGCTGGGAGAGCAGCAGCTGTTCAGCCAACTGTGGGGTTGTGTGCTGGAGTGAGGGTGACATAAGGAGGCTGTGTGGAAATTGGATCACATTCTGATGCAGGATTTCTGGCAACCTTTGACTCCAGGGAAGCAGTAGTCCCTGAATCAAATGTGCACTTCCAGCTGTGGGGAAGCAACCTGCCTTTTTCATCCTTCTGCCCATTTCACATCTCAACTCCAGCAGCTTTGGTTCTGTTGCTGGCACTGTTTGGATATTAGAGGAGACTTTTTTTGGTAGCCAATTGGGAGTTGTTCCTTATTTGCCTAAGTTCTGGGTTTACAGTGATGCAAGCAATGTGATACTATTTAGCAGCTCTAATAGAGGTCAAGGTCCTGTTGTCTTATGTATTGTAAAAATGCCTTGTAAAAGGCTGTACATTATCCACATGGGCTACAGGGAAGGCAAGCAAAAGAAGGAATAAACCAGACCCTCACAGCTGCTCCTTGTAGATGTGAAGCTGAGGCACGACCAAACATGCAGGTGTGTTTTGTCAGCACCTGAAATGGGACCCAGAACTCCTGAGATTTTCCCCAAAGGACTTTTTGTTTATATGGTTGATATATAGGGTTGATTCAGAGTCAGTTGCTAAAACAAGCCAAGGCTGTGTGTGCTTTGCTCATTGCTTTATCCCCTTTCGAGTTGAAATGCTTTGAAAAGGATCCTGGATAAAGCTGGGACATCCCTAATCTATTTCAGGGAAGGTTTTTTTCCCCTGAAACCTGGCTAGGGAGGAAGTGGGAGCATGCTCAGTGTCCCAGGTATGAAGCAGAGGAGCTCCTGCAGCCGCACCCTCTGCCAGCAGCTCATCATTCTGTGCCTGGGGATCCCAAAACACAGGGAGGGCATGGCGGCAGCAGGTAAGGAATGCTGAGCACCAGCTTAACTCAACCCTGGGTAGGTTTTGTCTTCTCCCTAAGATGCAAGGAAGAGGCTTGAGTGGGAGTGAGTGAGTCTGGAAAGAGTTTCCAAAGGTGCATCCCCCAGGTGGCTGCTGCAGCTCTTTGTTTGCTCCTTTTCCCCATCCTGTTAAGAGCTGGGGTGGTTGGGTTCTGTCTCTGCTGAAATTCCTGCTATGTCAGGGCAGAGCTTGGCCCATGTTTGCACACTCTGTGCCATTGTCAGCTTTGGCTCCAGCTTATATTTTTGGAAATTAGATTTACAGGCTGCAAGTTTTAGCAAAGAAATCTGTTGGATATTTTTTGTTTTGTCTTTGGAGAAAAAAAAAATACTCCTCTATTTCTTGCTTCTCTGTAAATAGTAAAATTCTTGCCCTGGCTGTTGTTAGGTGGCTGCCAGAAAGGGTGGTGCTCTGATTCTGTCCTAGCATAGCTAAGAACTTGTGTGTGTTCTTTCCTGCATTGAAAGCCTAAATATTTATGTTACAGTTCTGGTTTCTTGCCATGATCTTTACTTATAGATCATTGTGGTTATAGTTCCTAAATGATTTGAGCTCTAATAAATAGTTTATTCTGTTTCATATCAACAAGCCAAAATAATAATTGATCTTTCAGGATATAAACTCCTTTTATTACTTGAGGTATTGTTTGCTTTTACGGTTCAAGTTGTTTACAAGGAATTGTTTTTATGCAATATATTGTTCGCTTGTGTATGCTGGAAGAATAACAATAAAACATTATTGTGCTCCTGATTTCCCTTTGAAAAGGCAAAGCAACCCTCCAAGCATGGTTGCTTTCCATGCTGTAATGGTTCTGTGCTCTTTACCATTGTGTTCTTTAAATAAAAAGCACAAGATGATCCTGCTGTACAGAAACACAACAATTGTTTCTGTAAACAGTGTGTTCTCTGGTATCTGTAGCAAGTAGCTAGTTTCTTGTTTATTATTTTATCTTCTTAATGAGAAATCAAGTCGCTGGTACTTCCTTGTTTTTTGGAACTAATTGTTCCATGATTTTAAAAAGCACTTAATATAATTGGGAGTCATTAACTCCTGATACAATGTGATGTAAATGGAGGAAGTCTGTGTCTGAAGGGCTCTTATGGCACAGATCATCCCAGCAAGAATTGCTCTGGGTGTGCAAACTCAAATTCAAAGCCTCTTGTTGCTTGGTGCAGGAACAGAGGTAGAGACCAGACTATGGGTAAGGCTCATGAAATTGGGAAAACTCGTGTTTCCCAGACCTAAGTGGGCTCAAATACCTGACAGGACTTGGCTGTAACTTGTTCTGTGTTTCTGCCTTGTACCTGCGTGTCCTGGGGATCGTCAAGGGGCCCTGCTGGGGAGATTTTGTTCTTTGCTGTGAAGGGCTGGTGATAAATGTCAGTCCCCACCCCCAACCATCCTGCTGGGCAATGCACACCATTCCCAGGTAACTGATGGGGAAGGGCAAGGTCTGCATTTATAGCCCTGCCTGCAGGGGAGCGCTCCCAAAGGCACAGAAAATGCTCTGGGATGAGCTTGTTGGGGCAGCATCCCTTGGAGGCACCAGGGGCAGCAAAGGACCCATCTCTGGGGACAGGAGGGGACATGCCCAGCAGGTGCCACGAGCTGAGTAAGGGCTGTAGATCCTTCTGGAACACTTGCAGATGCTGGAAAGGGCTGTAGGCACTTGATCTGCAGCAGGACAGGCAGGATGCAAGGGTCTGAGGAGAGGGCTGGGTGCTGAGCTGTGCCAGTGCTGCTGCCCTACCTGCCCCTTCCCTGGGCAGGGATGTGGCAGGCAAGCTGTTCTTCTTCATCAGGCAGAAGGGGTTGATGTATTGTCATGTCCAAACCTTACTACCAGGTGTGCTGCTCAGTTTGGGCAGCATTACCCCAGCCTGGAAATACTGACTGCTGTAACTGGCTGGTGTGCTGGGTGCTCTTTCCAGCAGCAGCTTTGTCACAGCCTTTTGGTGACAGAAGCACCTGGGAGGGCATGGGTTGGTTTCCCTGTGAGCATCCCTGGGCACTCTGCTGTTCCCTGCTGCAGCATTGCTGGCAGCTCTGCTGTGCTTGTCTGATGGTGGGAGAGCCAGCACGACTCAGGGCAAACTTTGGGTTGTGTCATCATCCATCCTAATTAAGTGCTTTTTAGGGCAGAACCTTTCCTCCTCCTTTCCTCCTCCTTTCCTCCTCCTTTCCTCCTCTGCTGGAGCCCAGAAGCTTCACATTCCCTCTGGAGAATCTTCCATCAGCAAAACTTGAGGGATGTGTCCTCACTGTATAACAAACTCTCAGATCACTTGTAGAAAAGAGACATTACAAACCTCTCTGCTATGTTTTGCATGCCACAGCTTGAAACCTTCAAGCCTGGAAGGTGAGCTGCCCAGCTCCTGTCTTGTAGAGAGAGCCTTTGAGAAGAGAAAAATCTGCTGTCTCTTGCTGCTTCCTATCTGCCAAGGCATTTTCCATCTCCAAACCTGTTTCCCTGTGAATGAGTTTAATGGTGAAACAAAGCCTGGCAATAAGTGGCCTTCCCAAACTGTGCATTTTCAGTCTTCTGATCTTGCTGCCTTTTGTGTCTGGGCTGTTCTGACCTATTCATGTCAAGAGAGCAAACAATCTGTGAGACTCTGATAAATTTGTACAGCCCCTGCACAGTCTAGGAGAAGGTTTAATTTGATCTGACGTTTACTAATCTGCTAAGACTTTCAGTGATTTGTTTTCATACCAAGTTGAGTTTTATATCCCATAGAGAAATGGGTAAACATATTGTATTGGTAAGAACAGCAAGTGCATGAAGCCAGAAATTTGTACTCGTGCACTTGAAAATTCCTTTCTGCTTGCTTTTTATGGGGATTTATTCCTCTTGCTAATTGTCAGGTTGCTAATTTAATTTACCTGGTGAAGTGCTTGCAGAGTCTTAGCTGTGAATTATGTGAGGAGTTTTGTTTGGTTTAGTCTTGCATTGCATTCATATTTTCATAAGGCTGTTGCCTTAACGTGCTGGTTGTAAAAGTGATTCCAAATATCAGATTGTTTTTCTACCCACCACATGTGACTGGTCTGACAGCAGCTTGTGTATAGGTATTCTTGAATTTATGTCCTTAAATGGCTCTCACACTACAGTGGGAAATTCCTTGATTATTTATGTGTTTTTCACACTTTGTGAGTAAATTAGTAAACCAGTGAAATTCTCCATTGCATTTTTTTTGTGTTTTGTTGGTTGGTGGTTCCCCCCCCCCACCCCTTTCAACTTCTTTTAGATTTCTGTTACTTCTTTATATTTAGGATACTCTGATTAGGTACTAGTAGAAAAAAAATGTGTTTAGATCTGGAATCTGTATTTAGTGAAGTCACACTAGGAGTTTACTTTAACCCCTGGATTAGAAAAAAAAATTTCACAGTTGTAATAGTTGTATCTGAGGCCCAGAGGATAGTGATCCCTTTTTTGTAAATACTGTTCCCTTACAAAAATCCATAGTGATGGCATAAATGTGGCATGGGAAGTTTATACATGAGAAAAATCAGTTGCCTTTTAAAGGAAAAAATAAAACCTCAGACCAAGAACACACTCCCTGTCCTTAGACCACTGATTTTGACTTCAAGCCTGAACAATGTATTGCCTGCCATAAAGTAAAGCACAGAGGTAGATCTAACTGTTAAGATTCCTGCCTGAGTCACTCACAGGTGCTCATTTGGATTATCCCATTGGTTTCGATTTGTTTTCTTGTTGAGAGAAGTCTGTTCTGGAGTGGAGACATTGGATGAAGGTTTCCAGGACTGTGTTTGAAGTTTGTGGGGGATGCAGCCCCACTGGGGGTACTGCAGTGCTCCTGATCCCCCCTCACCAAGGTCTCTGCTGTCACTGCACTGGTGGCTTTGCTGCTCCCTGCAAGTAGAACCCAAATCAGTACCCAGTGTGTGACCTTGTGTTATGTAAGCTTTTGTTGCCCAATTTCCATGTCTGTTTCTTTCCTTGCAAGCTCCTTGCTGGATGGAGCACAGTGGGGACTGTTCCCAGCTGGGAATGAGGTGATGCTGCCTGTAAGGACATGTTCACCCCCCCAGGAAAACAAACAGCCTTGTGCCACTCTTATGCTTTCCTAACTCCAGAAACATCCCCTTTCTGTGGGGAAAGGGCTCCAGCCAGCATAGCCAGCTCCAGGGCCTTGTGAAAAGTCATCAGTGTTCTTGTTTTATTTCCTCAGATTGTATTTCATTAACCTTTTACCTTGCTTGCTCACTGCAAACTGATTTCTGACAAGCACACGAGCAAGCTCAGGGTTTCTGGCCTCCTCCACCCTGCTGTGCACACAATCAATAACATTCCACCTTTCCAGTGGATGCTTGGATCTGCTGCCTGAGCTCCTCAGCATCCTCCTCCTCCTCACCCTGCAGCATCCCTGCCCAGAGCCAGGGAGGGAAGGCTGCTTTAAAGCTCTGGGGAATGGTTTCCAGCCTGGTAAACCCAACAGCAAGGTGATCATTCTTTCTGGAATTAGCAAGATGTTAACTGGCTGCCGGTAAACCTGAGTCAGGCACAGCTGCCTGTGTGTTTGGTTTGGTATAAAAACTATTCAGGATAAAACCTGTTGACAGCCTAAAGCTGTGTAGTGCGTTTTTATTAGTTTTTTAAAAAATTTCCATATTCTCACCCTGAGTAAGTTGGCAGAAGGTCTGGGATGCTCACCAACCATATTACTCAGGTTTTGGTATCAGCATATTAACTGCACACTTGGCACTTTACAATTGCAACGGCTTTGTGTTAAGCAATTCTTTTGATAATAATCAGAGGGATTCTGGGTTGAGAGATGAATTTATCATGTCTGGATTCTTTCTTTGGGTTTAAAAATTAATACCAAATTTTCAAGACAAAAGGTTTTTTAGAAAGTCAGCTTGATTTTTAGAGGGACTTTTAATAAGTAATAGAATACTCATCTTTTTTTAACATGTGGGGAAACTCTGAGCCACTCTTGACAGTAAATCCTTGTTCTTCATTATGATTTTGCTATGTATAAGTCATACTTAAAATAAAAGTAGTATTTTTTTTAATCTCTTCCCAAAGAGAGATAATTATCCATTTTGTCAAATGCTATGAAAGTGGGTAGGGAAGGTGGCTCTGAATAGAACTCTCTGCTCTTACCAGTGGTTTTGCTGGCTGTCCAGAGTGACAGGGGAGAAGTTTGTCTGTCCATTTTGGAGAACACAGCCTGCCTTTGCTCAAATGTTATGTAATTGCATCAGAGGGGATTGATGCTGAAAGCCAGGGTTCTCTGCAGTCAGGTGGAGCAGGCTTTGCAAGAATGTCTCACAAAACCAGTGTTAGTAAATACATTTAAATTCATTAATTATCAGTATTTTGAACTGTAACTGGGAAAAGATGGTGAAGTAAAGCAGAGTCCTCCCTTAATTTCAGCTACTGCTGCTCTTTAGTCTTATTGTCCCTGGAACACATTCCTCCCCTTAACCCCTCTGTACTGGTTTAGGGCA
>VWZS01006293.1:0-55398 GCA_013397075.1 Rhabdornis inornatus | reverse complement strand
GGAGTCTCTTTTAACACCCGCACCTCTAGAATGAAAACCTTTTCCATTTAACGTAGTCCTATTCTCCCAGAATAAAAGAACACTTGTTGTGCTTGGTTCCCTCCCTCCATCTGGCCTGACCCATGTGAGTTTCCCATCAGACTTGTGTTGCAGTTCCCTCCTTTTACACAGAGAAAACAGCTTATCAAAGTGACCAGCAGTTGCTTGCAATGGATATTTCATAGTGGGTGGCCTTCATGTGAAAAGCCACCTCTGCCTCAAACCCCCTCAAGGTACTTGTCTTACCTGCTTCAAGCACTCCTTTTATTTCACCAAGTGCAAAGAGCATGTTATTAGTGTTCATTTGTTCAGTCTCTCATGCATCTCCTGTGGATATTTCAAGAGTTCATTAGAGGCCACTAGCACCAGAGAACACAGAAAAAAATCACAGCAACTACAGAATCACCGCCTCTTCCCACTGTTCCTGTGTGCATGGAACTGGTACTCACCACATTTCTCTTGCAGCAAGTATAGGTAGAGATAAGTCACACCAGCAGCCCAGGATGCTGCCTTTGGGCAGTTTCCCTCTCATGCCCTCACAATTTGCTTACCTCACTACACAGAGCTATTTCTTACAGCTATTTCTATGGGGGTCACAGGAACATCAACTCACAACGCAGAAACTCATTTTACACAACCTTAGAAAGCTGAAAAAGCTCCCCACTGGCAGACAGTGGCTGCAATTCTGCTCTATTTTTTACCTTTGTTTTTGGGGTTTCTTTTCCCCTCATTGTGCTGCAGCACAAGCAAGGACTAGATGCAACAGCTTCTAACAGGAATGGTGCAACAACCACAATACAATGTCTCTGGAGAGATCTAACCTGGCAGGCATATACAAGTAATTGTGTCCCTTTGAATACACCCTCCAGTGAGGATCAGATAGCACAGCAGTGAACTTTCTCCCCCTCATTTTTGACCATAGTTGAAAATTTTCTTGTACACTCCCAGGGAGCATCATACAGCAAGGAAACACAGCACTCAAAGTTGCAGGTATGAGACAGTAGGCATCTGCTTGTGGAGAAAACAATCATTTTAAGCCCTGCTTTTAAAGTCAGGATAATCTGTGCCCCCTGCTTCACACACATAACTTCTTTTATTAGGGGTGCTCAGGACAGGCCATTTACACTGAAATGCTTTAGATTAGGGCACACACCTTCCCACAGAGCCCACTTTCCTGGAGATCAACCAGCATCCTCAAGGGAATAACAAACATAGCACCACTAGGAAGTTCTTTGACTCAGTACATTTATGACAGTATGCATAGGGCCGCATTGTGCACCTCTTTTGGAAAGCAACCTCTTAAAATCAGGTTACTCATTACTCAGGTGATTTAAATTTTCCATCCATCTTCCCAGATGTATTCCATTTGTTTGTGTGTTTTATTGTTGCTTGCCTTTTTCTTTTTTTTGGGGGTTGGTGCTGTTTTGTTTTCCCTCATTTGTTGTCATTCTTCCCTTATGTGCAGCAGCCAACTGCTGGACATTCAAAATCCCTCATGAAGTCACTAAGTAATGTCACCACTTACTGTTTTCCACCTGCAGTCCCATCATCACTAATTACAGCTTCCATAAATTAGTTCATTGGTGACATCTAAATGAAGCCATTTACAAATAGCAGCAATGCCAAGCAGTCCAGCTCCCTGGTACCGGTAATGACTGCATACAAACTTCATCAGGCAGCACAGGAGGAATGATGTGCTGCATGTGCTGCTCTTATTGTCCAGCCAAGACAGCACAGATTTAATTTTATCTTGTCCATATAGGATTTGCCTGTGCTGCTCAAAGCAGAGAATGTGTGTTTATACTGCCAGTGCTCCCTGCACTTACAAACCAAGGGAAGCAGGGAAAAGCATCCTGGAATTGCAGAGCTTCAGTTTCTTGAAAAAGCATTTACCCCCTCTGTTTGTAAGCACAGAAACTGGGGTTTTACCAGCCTTGCTTACACACAATGTTCCCCACTACAACATCAAAATGTCTCAAAGGATAAAAGCACGAATCAGGATAAAAACTATCATCTTGTGATTAGAAAGAACAGCAGGCAGAGAAAAAACTATTTGTAGCCAACCTATGAGATTTGCCACAGAACTGGGTATCTTTGGGGGTCTCAATCACTGCAGACTTCTTTAAGCAGCCATCAAGATGCAAGAAGAGGTTCAAGTTGCCAAACAAATTGTATCCAGACACATTTCAAAGTAATTCCTTCTGTAAGCTGCTCAGTGAAGTCACTGTATTCCCCAACACTCCTTACATGACACGTGCAAGAGAGGTGCCAATCCTGCACCATTTTGGGGCAAACATGCCCAGGTCACTCAACCCACCCTACTTCTAAGCAGCAACAGCCAGTGTCAGCTGCACAGCTTGGGGAACAGAACTACCTGGCATCACAAAGGCCAGTTAATGTTCAGCAGCCATTTGGGGAAGTTTTACCTCAAGCCACCCGATGCTCTGTTTAGACTCTGCTGCAGAAGTGCACACTTGCACTGCTGCTGGTGGGACACCTGGGACCAGGGAGTCCTTGCACTCTGGTTGCAGAAGCCTCTAGGACCATGTTCCCAGCCAGCAATTCATGTGAAATGAAACCATGTCTTTCACTGCAGGATTGGCAAGCACAAAATTATCCACTGAAGTTTTTCTCCTGAAAGCCACTGTTAATTTGATAAGCATTTGCTGCTTTAAACCCACCCTCTACAACACACAAAACAATATAATCAGCAGGTAGTCCTTCTGGACACACCCACACTACAGACCTTCAGTGAAAGTGTAGCATAAAGAACAAGAAAAGAAAATTCTAAAAGCCACTAGTTTTGCCATGGATGCTGTTCCAAGAATTTGAAGTAAGGCGCTTTTTGAAAACTTCCAAGCATATGGGTTGTTTCTTGCTTGCAGAAAATCCCAAGTTAGGGTTCCCATTGATGTATGTCACTTTTAAAAGCCTAGTTCTCTTGAGTTATTCCAGTATATTTCAAGCCAAGCAATTAATTTTTTGTTTTTTTAAAAAAAAAATTTTCCAGTGCATGAAAACTTTTTGGTACAACACACAGCATTATAGAAATTAATCTCTCAGAAAAATGCTAAGCATTCATATGCCAACATATTTCACAGATTGAACTGCTCTGATATTAGCAGCCTTTGTAGCACACATGCACATAATTACAACACATCTGGAACATTTTGTCACTTCAGTGGTGTTTGGATGTCTAGCACAAAAGAGTTGCTGGCAGTCAATTTGAAAGCACATTCTATTCACCTGCCCCATAAGTACTTTGGGTGTAGAGGTAGCCCAGATAAGAGGGAGTTGTTTGATCACATAGATACAAGAACATTCTTTCCCATTCAGTTAAAATTTCATAGAAAATAAGAATTAAAGGAAATATATTTTAGCAGCTGAAATACTGATACTTGCATGTGCTGGTAGCCTGGAGGAAACCTACAGCTCTGTGTAATGGTTTGGCTGCCATTCTCCCCATCACCATCTGCAAAAATTTTCCCTACTAAACATCCCAGTCTGTATTTTTATTTAAATACTACAATGAGCTTTTCCCACCTCTTCAATCTGTGCTTAAATCACCATCAGCAGCACAAGCAAAAGTACCCTCACCTTGTTCAAAAGTTTTCCTTATTTTTTTTGCCAGGCACATTCTTCACAAGAGGTTTGAGGACTTGGCTGTAAAAGACAGCAGCATGCTTCATCAGAGTAGCCCAGACTGGACTGGCACAGAGAAAACAATGTTTTTCTGATGAGGTTTCAGTCCAGCCATGCCATATGCTGCAGGTTTGCTAAGGGTGCTGGAGCATTTTTTGTGCTCATTTTGGAATAAAGCCAAAGGCTACAGTAATCCATGGATGCTGCCAAAAAAAGAGGAGGGCCCTACCTACATAGCCCTCCTGGATAAAGGCAGAACTCAGGGCATAGGGAGGTGTACAGTTCCACACCTGCCCTGCACAGGAACTGTGGGTATAGGAGAAAATAACTCCCCAAAATCTTTGCAGTCTCTTCACATCCACCCCAGCTAAGCAATTCCCCATATCTCACGTGCCATGGGCAGCTCCCACGGCACTACAGCACAACTCCAGACTTACTTGCAGAGCCACTCCCAAATGCCCAACTGAAAGCTAAAGGAAGAGCAAGACAGACTGCTGTGGCAGCTGCTGCTGCCCCATTTCACATCAAACACAGCAAAACACAGTTTTTCCTGCTAACCTACAATAACAAAGAAGGTCTAATTCCTTTCCTAATGCAGCCAGCAACCCACAAGAAGCACATACTTATTTCACTTCAAAGTAGAACATACAGTTTATTCTTCTACAGCCAAAGCACCAATCCAATAATCTTTTTCCATAGGTCGTTGCAGCCTTTTCTCAAGCTCCTATCCTCTGCTTTTGTGAACAAGGCCCACGCTTCACAGATGGAGCTCACTACACCTAATTACCCTAAGACCTTTGACATCAGTGGAGGTGATTTTATAGCCCTTACCAACATCAAACCACCTGGGAATCCAAAGCTCACCAAGGCCTAAAACCTCAAACTGGCTCTGAGTTTAAAATCCCAAAGCTTACTTTTTTTCATTGACTATGGTATGATTTGAGACAAGTGTCAAAAATCTCAGACCTACCAATGCTTCTTCAGACCATGATTTTCATGTTTCCTAGCTAAATAGCTAAAAACCTTTAGCATTTTCTCATTGGGGGAGCTTTTTTACTTAAAACCCCAAAACAACAAAATACCAAACCTAACAAACAAAAATAAAAACAACACCAAACAAATAAAAAACTCTACCCTGACTGAATATCATCTCTGTTTAAGAATTCTCAAGGATTCTCTAAAATTTGCTTTTTATGTTTATACTTTTAAAGCTTCCCTTTGCAGCTACAGTATCTAGAAACACATCTCCTGTTTATTTGCTTATTTTGAGTGCTTCATTCTTCTGCAGGGAACCCTGCAGCTGTAGAACTCCACCAGACTTTCAGAAATCAGCAAGCACCATGACAGTGTGAGAATGAGAACTGACAAGACTGCAGATTTGTTATAGCAGTAACAGTTTTTTTCCTCTGTGATTGTAATAAAATTCATTAAGTTACACGAGGGGTGAACTTTATTGCTGTATTTTAATTTGCTCATTAAAAATAAGCCTGGACATTGGGTTGTATGTAGACATAGGGGCTGGATATGTCTCTGGGACAGGGTTGTTGCTCTTTTCCATCAATGCTGCATGACCAGTGAGACCTATTGAGCACAGGACAGCTTTTTCCACAAGAGAACTTCTTCATCTGCCCTGGTTTTGGCTATTCCCTCAAGCCTCTCTGAGGGTTCCAATGAATTTCTCTGGTGAATTTTGATTTAGCAGTTTAAATACCTTCACTCTTGGAGGCCTGTGCTGGAGGCAAACCCATATATCCGCCAGATCAGAAAAAAATCTGCTCCAAGATCTCAGTCCCTGAGTATAAAAGCTCAGTCTTTATTTGAAGCACTGGCAAACACAACTCTTCACCTAAACATATGAGTGTGACCTGTGGCAAATGTTTCCTTTGGCAACTGTATGCAAATACAAAAGGACACAACTAATACACCCTTCCTTCCAATCACACAAAAATACATATGTATTTGTTTTCCCCTTAGGATTCAGATTTTCATGCTGAGAAGGGTGACAAAAGGACAGAGAGGTTTTGAAGTGATGGCCTCCTCTCTGTGAGCAAAGAGAAGGTCTTTTGCAAAGAAGAACAAATTCTGGCAGCAAAACTTCGCTTTCAGTTATGCTGAGGTACTTTTCCTTGCCTTTTTTTCTTGAGTTCTTCAGCCAAGGTGATGTGACCTCTGGGAAAACTTCCCCAGGTCAAGACTGTTGTGTCAGTGATGCTAACTGTAAGTGATCTTTCTCTCTTTATCTTGACCTATGAGCATATTTTTCACTTCATTTCCCTACCCCCCTCACCCCCATCCTTTTGGGGAGGGAAGTGATTGCCCAGGTGAGTACCTGGCAGCTGCTAACTTGCCACATCAGCATCACAATGACAGTTCTGCAGAGAGAGAATTCAGAAGGAGCTCTCCTGTTTTGGAAAAAAACAAACAAACAAACAAACAAACAAAAAAACCCCTAGTCTAAGAAAAAGTCTGTGACTAAATCTGGAGATTGACCAGTTGCAAGCCTTTCTCAGGGACATTTATGCTTGTGGCCCCACTGCAGCTGGGTCTACTTGTAAGGAGGCCGGCATCCTTTTTCTTTTACATCTCTTTGCTGGGGGTCTGGCATGCAGCCTGGCTTACCAATTTACTCTAAATTCCAGGACTGCAGAATAAAAATAATCTGCTGTTAGTCAATAAAAGCTGTCTTTCCTCTTTCTCTATTGATTACTCCTGAAAAATCAATTGACATTTGGCACAGTCTTATTTATAATAATTCAAGTCAGCAGCAACGTAATTTAGAAACTGGCTACTAGGCATGTGTTGGTAATGAATCGAATCCATGGATAATTCAAATTCATAGACTAAAAAAATTACATTTAAATAATGTTAAGGTTGTGACAACCTGACAAAATTCCACAAAGTCAATGTGAAAACCTTTCCTCCCTCCATGGCTGAGGGGAAAGCCCGGAGAAGACTTGAGAAGGAGCCACCATTTGCTGCCTCCCCTATGATCCTGCACCTTTGAGTTCATACCTAATTGACACCACCTTTGTGATCAGCTGAACTGAACCCCTGGTCCTTCTTCACACACTTCCAGTGGTGTCATTTTATCCTACGGGAGGGAACAGATACATATTTTTACACAACAGATTGCTTGGCCCTGTACAAAGTCAATAGAGTGTGGTCTGCAAACCTCCCTTAGTTTTGTGGATTATGGAGATGTTGCATGGAAGCAGGAGAGACCTGAGTCATTCCCTGATGGGCATTGAGCTTCCACTAACATCCACCTCCAGTCACAACCCAGAAACTGCCTTTTTCTCCTTGTTACACCCTGTGACAAATTCTACTGTGAATAGAACCTGAATGGAGGGTTGCCCTTAAACCTACAACAGGAAACACTTGGAAATTATAGGTAAATTCAAGCTGAATAAACTAATGGCTCCTTGAACAGCTGGTTCGCTTGCTCATTTTCACATAGGATTAAAAAGCCACAGAAACCCACCCGGTTTGGCTGGGCATGCCTACAGCCAGTCCAAGAAGGACAGGTATTCCTGGGAAGCATGTGCTGAGGTGGGTTTGTGCTTTGTGCAGAATGTTTTATTGGTATCCAGGCGTCAGGCACATGAGTTTTTAGAAGTGCACAGCCCACAAACATATCTTCTGTGAAATAACTGGGTTTTCCTGAGGAATGTTCTCCCAGTAGTCTTTTAAAAGCTATTTCCCCTTGGAGGGTCAGAGTTAGAGATTTCAGTCTCAATGAAAATTCTCTCCCTACAGTAATGGAACTGACACTGGAGTTTCAAACTCACAGCACCATCATCTCCCTACCTGCCCCATTAAGACTGAACTACAGAGATAAACATGTTAAATGAATTACTAGAGAGTTTATGCATTCAGCAGTAGGTTCAAAAAAACCCAGAGAAGGCTCATGGCTGTGTGCTGGATTACAAACACTATGGGGTTTGTAGGGGAATTTCAATTACGGGAAAATGCACTGTCAAGCCCTTGTTCATACCCTTAATTACTAGTGCTTAACTACCACATACTATTGAAGGAAATTATAATTCACTTTGAAAAGGACCTGGTTTAATACCTATAATTAAATTAATCATAATTTATTCCAGCAGCTACTGCTATAACTATTCAAGGAGAGAAATATTAAAGAAATGCGCTATCAGGGATTGCTTACACCGTTATGATGAAAAAATAAGAGCTCTGCTCCATGTTTCCATTCAGTTCTGCATCCAGATACTTAGTGAAAACCACCAAACCCTTTATCTTCATTTCATTCTTGTTTCTTAACCTGGCCTTCTCTGCAGCCAAAACTACATCTATATCTTGAACATTTAGTAGGTAACATTTCTAAGATCTGGCCTTTCCTGTCTGCCTGGTGAGTTCATCTTTTGCTGGAGCCCTACCCCTTACTGCCAACTCCAAATGCTGCCAAGGGATGATCCTTCAGCCTGTTGTTTGAAGCAACATCATTCACCCTTCAGCACCCTTCAGCTGGAGCCCTAATCCCATTCACAAGAGCCTTTCCCTGTGCCTGAGGGCCCTTTGCCCTTTGCTATGGCAGAACCTCTTTCCCTGAATGTAGGAAATGGCAACTTTTCCTCTACCCACTGCTGCCTTGCTGCTTCTGCTTCAATTTTCTGTGTATTCTTGCCATTCCCTCTGCAGTCTCTGAGCAACACCAGGAAAGGCTAACTGCAAGGAAAACCCATGCAGAAGGAAGCTCTCAGGGAACAGCAATCAGGGCTGGGGGCATGTAATCAGTAAAAAGAGGGTGGAGAAAAGTCACACTTTTTTCTTTTGCTTTAAGCAAAATGACAGACATACTGAAAAGAAGTATTCCTCTACAAACTCTGGGTTATAGTGACAGTATGGTGCATTAACAGATTACAGCATTTTATTGCAGAGTGCTGTTAAACAGGAGGAGACTTTTCAAGCACCAGTGTCAATATCATGTAATCTTCTAAGTAATAAACTATTAAAAGAATATGGGGGACATCACATTTCTTGACTTGCACAGTTTGCTCATTGGCTTTTATGAGTCTGCTTTTTAATTTCACTGTCAGAATACATCAAGTTGCTTTTATTCCTTCCTTTGATAGGACTGGCTTGTTGGTTTTTTTCTGTTCAAAAGGCAACTCCTTTTAAGTGTATGGGTTCATATCCCTCAACAGCTTTCAAACAAATCTAAGTCTTTGGGGCTTTTGGTACATCACTGGCCAGCAGAGCTGCCTGCATGTTTCTTCTTCCTTGTAGCTCTATGCATTGCTTCTCTGGCTTCAGCTGCAGTGAAGCCAAAATCTTTGTTCTCTCATGATTTCCAAGTGCTCTCTCTGCTCTGTGAATGGGCTCCCTTTGAAAACATATGTCTGAATTTTTAGCAAGGTTAAAGAAAGGACATTTGGCACTTTAAGACCATCTTGCAGGGCAAACTTGAGCAAACTGTTCTTGTTTGAAGATGTGATTACTCATTAATGTTAAATTAAAGATGAACTGAGATCCTTCACTTGATCAAGGCCTGAGCTGCCTGTTCTGAGCTCTCCTGAGAAGGATCCCTAACCTGAAGTCCCTGCCAGAGCTCTTTCCTGTTTCGCTTGTGGAAGGATTATTACAATTGACAGAGAAAACCATTAGCAAAACTCCTCTTGTAATTCAAAGGAGAATTTGTCTCAAATATCCCATTTGTCCCACTGTCACCATCTTCTTGTTTCCATAATCCTCTGCCCTCTTCAACCACTCATTTTGCATATGCTTAAACTCATTTATTTCAACAGCCTTTGTTGAAAAGACTGGGGGTAGCCCTTGCTTTTTATTTCCCCAAGCTGTTATTCCTTCTGCTGCGACAATCCTAAATCAAAAACTAGAACACTCTCATTTCAGAATACGATGGTTTTCAAATTTGTAACAACTCAGAAATACATTGCTAAAAGTAAATGTTCTCTACAAAACTGTTACCCTTCAGAAAGCCTTTCTATCCACAAACAGTGCTAATCCTACTCAGAAATCTGGAGAAGCATGCAAAACAAGTCTTTCTTTTTGAAAATTATTCTCCTAGAATGCTCTCCTGACTGTTTCATGTTAAAACTTCTTTTTTTATTGCAGTTATTATTAACACATCTTGAACAGACCTTGCAAGCAAGAGCCTTGAAGTTGATTATGAAAAAAATCCTTTAGGAAGCATGTTTGGTCATTTCCTACTGGTCTCTCCAAGATTATTTTCTGCATGAACATAGCCCAACCTGACTCAAGAGGTATTTGTACAGACCACAGGTATTTGTACAGACCAATGAGTGAACTGAGTGAGTAAAGAAAAGAAATCTTTCACCATTTATCTGCACTTTCCCCAAAGGCTTTGAAAGACAGAGATTCAATAGGAGGTAATATATCAAAATGAACAGCATCAGTTAGCAAGGTATGAGGTTTGTGACTTCCCAAGGAGTTGTACACATACAGGTAAGAGATTTTATTATATTTGACCTGGCCAATCTTGGCAGAAATAAAAAATTTCCTTATAATCTTTCCCAACAGCTCATCAAGAGAGAGCTGATCTTATGCTGCTGCTTTTAAAGACAAGCCTTTGAAAGACAATAATGCAGACACTGGACAAACTGGTATAGTGACAATCACCTCTCCTATAGCGAACATTTATCATCACTGTTGAGCAGGTCCACTCTTACTCACTGCTAGGAAGAATGAAGGGAGGCATAAAATGATCACACCTACTGCTGACTGCTGAGGTCCAGAGGCAGTTCGCCTGTGGGATGCTGTGTGTGTTTGACATATTTTGTGTTCTGCTTTTAGCCTTGTGTCATACTTCCCAATGACAAGACAGGGTTCTTTCTCAGCTGGCAGTACCCACAGAACTTTGCATCTCTGGCAGGGATAGTTCCCCAGATTTCAGCACAGCTGCTCTGCTTCCCACTAGGTGTGACCTTGGCCTGCCACTACTGGAAATGGTGTCTCATGAAAGATCCTGTGGGGCAAGCACCAAATTCACAAAGGCAGTGGCTGACCTATTCTAAAATGTCACTTTGATTTCAAAAATAGTATAAACCTTCTACCTGGAGATACTGTTCTATTAACTTAGAGTATTCACATATATCCTTAAAAGCTGTAATGAGCTGATGGCAGTGATTAACTATCTACAGAAGTTCTGTAATAGATGAATATATATGATCTCTCATTTATTAGGAAAATAACCACTTCTTCAAACTCCATGATCAATCAAGGAAAAAGACACAGGACTTGTTGACAATGCCAGATGCACTTAAGATGAGACCATCTTTACTTGATAAGGAGACTGCCATTTTAAAGAAATGATTTACTGAAAGCATGAAGTTTCCAGTTCCATTCTGTCCCTGTTCCTGTTCTAAATGCATTCAGTAAGCAGCCTGATTATAATTAGCACATCAAACACTGAATTTAAAGTGTAGGATTTTTGCCACAAATGGGAGAAGCATGTACTTATTTGCCATTTATATGAAGGCTCCAGTGTCCAGTCAAAGTTTTAGGTTGTTTTGGTGGCTTCTCTAATTTAGGTATATATACAAGGCATCACACTAAACCTCCAAAGGGACCAGGGCTCCGATTACGTGGTAGAGCAGTCTGGAGCCCACAAAGAACCTCTGAGTTCAGACTTGCTAAGACACCTGCCAACCAAAGTCACAAAAAAATCAGACTTAAATGTTTTTCCCCTAAAACTGGACTTGCTGTCCCTGCTGGTTTTGACAGGAGTAGAGTTAATTTTCTTCACAGTGACTAGTATGGGGCTGTGATTTGAATTTGTGCTGAAAACAGTGTAGATAATACAGAGACGGTTTTGTTATTGCTGAGCAGTGTTTGCACAATGTTAAGGCCTTTTCACTTCTTATACAGACAAGAAGCTGGCAAGAAGTCTTGGGGTGCATGGGATACTGGGAGGAGACACAGCCTGGACAGCTGACCCCAACCGACCCAAGGGATACTGCAGCCCATACCACATCATGCTCAGTAGATTAGGAGGGGGGAAGAAGGAAGTGAGGGACATTTGGAGTGATGGTTTTGTCTTCCCAAGTCACTGTTATGTGTTGTTATGTTATGTGTCATGGGGCCCTGCTCTCCTGGGGATGGCTGAACACCTGCCACCCCATGGGAAGTTGTGAAATAATTCCTTCTTTTGCTTTGCTTGTGTGTGTGTGTGTGTGTGTCTTTTGCTTTGCATATTAAACTATCGTTATCTCAACCCACAGGTTACCTGAGTTTTACTCTCCCGATTCTCGCCCCAGTTCCTCTGGTGGGGGAGTGAACAACCAGCTGCATGGCACCTATTTGCTGACTGAGCTTAAACCAAGACACCTGTCAAGATTTGAGTCTTTTGTTACCTTCCTTCCTTGAAAACTTGGTGAATAGGGTAACATTTGTTTTCTTCTTTTTATTTTATTTAGAATGTGTTGTTTTCAGTGGTACATTTCAAAAGTAAAAATAGCTTTGAAGCACCTATTCTGAAATACCCTATTTATTTTGTTTTTCCAGGTATGAACTAAGAGTTGATGGAATGCAAAGGGTTTGTCTTTTGCCAGCTGAGTGAGCTCAGGGATTGACGTTTTATCTGAGTGACTCTTCAAATTTACTTTTTATTTTGCTTTGCATCTGTCCATGATGTATGAAACACCCTGTCTTATCAGTCCATTCCTATTCTCTCTCCTTTGTCCATTGATGAAATATAGACAGATTATTTTAAAACAGCAAAATCCCCAGGAAAAAAAAGAAGAAAAGGAGAGTCTGCAGTGTGAGGGAGCTGCTATTTGCAGTTTAATTCCTGGCTAATCCAGTGCACCAGGTAAAATGACCAATGAAGGAAAAGGACTGCTCAGCTCTTCTCTGTAGAATACATTATTCTTTGGATGCTGACAATCCTTACAGAGCCTGAAAACAGCAACAACCTGTGCAGTAACCTCAGTGTCATGTCATCTCCCTTTATCTTGTGTCAGGGTGGCAGGACACCCTGCTCAGAGCAGCGCTGGAGAAGGTTTAGCTCCTGCCTTTCTTTGTGACCTTGAAAAGGTTATCTACACCTTCAGCCAATACAGCTCTAAGGTGGAAATTTTTCATTGTACTCAGGGGACCTAATTTTCAGGTGATCTAAGAGATGTTTGGATACCAAACTGCCTTAGCACATACAAAAAAGCAGCTCAGAGCCATAAGTAGTCCTGCTAAACAGATTCCCATAAGATTGAAAATGGGGTATCTGCCCAAGGAGCTATTTTTCTGAGTTAGTTATTTTGTCGGAGAGTTCATCGTTATAGAGAGCTGTGCTCTCTATATGGCTCACACTGCCTGGGTGCTTCACCATCACCAGGTCCCTGCACCTCTGTCCATCTCATGCCATGTGCTCACCCACACTTGCTCTATTGTCTCTACCCAGACAGGATGCTTGCTAGACCTTACTCAAGCCAGTGCTGCTTAGTAAAACTAAGCATGGAAAATACAGCTACTTTCATGGTGGATCAGTGAGATGAACTGGGTCAGTGCCATGTGTGATGGATGCCAAGGCAGGTAAAGAAATGAATGGATAGGAGCTGGGACAGGAAGATCTTTGTTGGGAAAACCGTCATGACACCAACTCAGTCACCTCACAGACGGTTGCCCCTGGTCTGCAAACCTCTTCGATGGGTTTTCTTCTCAAATTTGCTCACGCTGGGCATAACTCAAAGGACCCTGTGTAAGTCACTCTCAGCTGGGGTCTCCACCTGCACAGTCATACAAACAGACTCCCCTGTAGAGGGGAGGAACAGCTCATGTCAGAACCAAGGAAGGGGCCAAAATGGTGTGTGTGTTCTGAAACCTCATTAATCCAGGGCATTTTATGACAGTAAATTAGCACTAGAGGCTAAGAGGAGTGGCAAAACACATTTATCTCAATAAAGGTTGATAAAACCTGTAATTCTCACCTGAATTATGCTTTTCAAAGCCCTCTCTAAGGAGACAGATGTTATGCCAGACCTCACAATTATATATTGCATTCTTCTTTAAAATAACAAATAGCTAATTAGTTATGGGTACCTCTTGCATAACAAACCATTTTATTGCAAGGAGAAGTTTCAATAATAAAAAATTTCTTTGCTCTGAGGCTAACCGTTTGCCCCTCTGGGTACATTTCAAAATGCAGAGTGATCACAAATCACAGCTATGGCGGGGTAAAGTCAGTGTAAAGCTATCATTTGTTGAGAATATATCATATATGAGAACCAGAGAGCACCTGCAGAAACTGATGCAGAATTTGATTAAAACAGTAAACAAAGCAGGTTCCTAAAGGGATTAGACAAATTCATGGACAACATGTGAATGGTGCACTCTCTGAGAATCATCAAGGAATGAGGTCTTACCAATATGCAGGGATACCATCTTAAATATGCCTAATGAAGGATCTCTACCCTCTTCCCCCGTAAACACACACATGCACAAAGTCATGGCTATCAGCAGTTAATGACAGATTTGTTAATTAACAGCATGAGGCAAAGCCAAGGTTGATATTCTAATAAACAGGTCGTTAACTTTGGTAATGACCAATTTGAGAAGATGATTGCTCTTACAAACTGTATTCTATGGCTTATGAAATGCACCAGTGCAAGTCTGAAATACATCTGGCAGCCAAGACATTTAACAGAGCAGTTGGTCTGAAGCACTAGCCATTCCATGGGAAGCTATCATCCCCATTTTTCACCAGACACATCACATCGGCAGGAATCAGAGTAGATGAATTTCAAGCTACAGCAATTTAAATCCATACAGACATAAAAATGAACTACAAACCGGCTTTGAGACAACTGGCCATTTTTGCCAAGGTTGTTCAGAAAAGGTACTTGGTGTTTGTGTCTGCTTTTGTCCTGACTGGTCTTTCGAGACTGCTCTGCTGCCATTTAATTCAGACTTTTCACTCTATTTTTCTATGAGGCCAAAGGATATGCCTGTCCAAGGGACTTGGCTACTCCAAGGAGAGAAGTCTTCATCACTGGCCTGTCACTGTCAAGGATTTTTTTCCTCCCTGCAGAGGAAGGCAGGGTAGTAACATATGTAAGGACTGGGATGAATAGTCAAGTTTCCTAAAACAGCCACAGGGTAATAGGTTTGAAACATTAACCTGATTTCCCGTGACACAAAAGAAAGGAAAACACCTGCAGTTTCACCACACTGCAAAGCAAGCCCCTGAAGAGACCTATTTAGAAGTCTCAAGATCAGTGAACTAAAAAAATGTTGTGTTTTGAAGCAGAAGTAGGCTGAGATCATGTTGCAAAAAATTCCTCTGTTTGCAGGACTTGTGCCGTTTTTTGGTGTTACTGGAATGAGAATCAGGAACAAAGGAAGCTGACAGTGTATCATGAGCCAGAGGATCCATTAGTAGCACTTTGGGGCCTTTTGAAGGATAATTAAACATCCTAAAGAACTGTCACTTAATATCGCAGCACTTAGTATTTACTAGAGAGTTAGTAACCAGATAGATACCAGATACCAGATACCAGTTAGTAACCAGATAGTTAGATACCAGAAGGAACTCTTTCTATACTTTTCTATACTCTTTCTATAGTTTACCATCAAATTATTAGAAAAAATAATTTCAAAGTTTTGTATGCTACCAAGTTTGGTGAATAGGAAGGGTAGCATGTGTTAGATCTTTGCAAACAGGAGTAGGATGGAAATGGATGGTGTTAGAGGAGCAGAGTTCATGGAGGATACTTACTTCAGAAAAGACAAAGCACTTGAAAATAGTTTAGGGAATTAGTCCTGACAGGGATTGAAATTAGCCTGTGGATCTAGGGTCTGGACTTGTGACACAGAGATAAGCAGTATATACACACATGGCCTTAAAAAATATGCAACTATTAGTGCTGTCTACAGTAATGCTGTTAAAACATGACATTTTAAAGTCTAAAGAAAAGCAAACTTTTCCAAAAGAGATAAAACTGAGCTGAAAGGAAATCTGCCTGTGATACACAGAAGCGGCATTTGCCTGTGGCACGTGCTTTAGACTGAAATTGAAACTACTGTGCTTTACCAGTGAGAATATAGGTTCTATATTTTTCTTTTTTCATATTGCCCTCTTGCACTTTATTCTGGCTATGCAGTGCCTTTAAGGTGAAAGCTATTTTGGAAGAGGTTACATAAGTAAAATTTAGCAAGACAGGAACAACCCCACCATCAAGCAGGGATCACTCAGTCTCCATGATGGACAGCCATGTAATCATGAGCAATTCCGAGAGCTGTGCCAGAACTCCTCCAGCTCTTGCAGCCTTGCACTGTTATTTGAGTGCACAAGGACTGTTTTCTGCTGAATATACTCCTATGGATTCTTCATTCCTGGAAAGGAATGAAAAGACAAATGTAATCACTGATTCAGTCTTCTCACAGAAGCTCAGCATCATGAAAAGCTATACTATACTGTAAGCAGCTATATGGATTTGGGCTGGAGGACCAAAAGTACCCAAGAAGATTGTTAGCATTGCTTTCATACCAGAAAAAAAAGACCCAAAAATGCTATGTCATTTTAACTAATAAGATTTAAAATATGGACTTCTGACTTGCAGGGAAATCCAACTGATTTTGCATCAAAACTTTTTTTACTAATATTTTATTTCTTAAAGTACTTTAAAATGGGCTTTAAATTACATTTTCCCTTTCTGCAAATATAACATCACTCTAGAAGCAAAAAATATTGATAAATTGACATGCATAAAAATGACAACGGAAGTGTTTTTGTAAACAGACCCCTTCTGTAATTTGTGATACAAAATAATGTGGGAACCTACACAGATGAAGACTAAAGGGACAAAGGCTGACTATATCCATCCATCGATACAGCACTGGAAAGTAATTTTGAGTGCAGATGGGAATTTACCAACAGAAGACAAATGATCCCATAAGGCAGAAGAGAATGTTACCGAAAATAAAAGTTAGAGATAACAAAGCACCTGCTATCACCTGATGTAGCAATCAGAGCCAACACATTCCAACTGTCCGTTCTAAAAAGTAGGTTTTATCACTAAAGAAGGTCTCAATTCATTATTTCTTCATTGATGTTATGTCACATATGTAGGTCACATCATCAGCCTGCTATCTAAGAGTGAGAAAAAACTAGAGAACTCGGTTAAGGACACAGAATGAATAAAATTTACAGGGGTGACAGAATTATTTTTAAAAGTCACAATCAAGTAGAAATAAAATACAGAAAGAAAAAAGTAAGAAAACACTCCCTCTTTTTATTGTTACATTTCTGACTATATAAATTGTCCTAATATTTCAAAGTGACTGACATGTTTAGGTCTTTTCATCTTAGTAGGCTGAACTTGAGAGACTAATATATAGGCCAAGCCTTTCTACAGTGCCCCAAACTGAAGCTGAGGTAGCTGAAGCTGGATATATTCAGAACAAAATAAGAGACACAGCATTTAACAGAGAAGTGGCTCTGCTTTGGAGAACACCTGCTGAAGGAGATCATAGCTTCAACTGCTTTTGAGTGGATGGTGGGAGTTTTTGACGTATAGACTTTTCCATTCTTACAGCCTTTGATTTCACTCCACAGGAATAATTTCTTGTCATTGAACCAGGGAAAGCCTAACTGTAGAAGTTTAGCATTATCAAGGCCAGACTAGGACTTTTCTTACTCAATGAAAGGCAATGCTGGATGGAACAAGATGAATAGTCCAGTATCTTGTACGTCCCACAAAGCTCTTAGCAATGGTTTATCTCTGTCCATATGGAAATTTAGATCGATTTCACTGGGAAGAGATTTAAGACACCACCATTCCCCAGCTCTCATGACTCACACAATATTTGTTGTCTTTCTTAAAACACTGGCTCCTGCACTCATATGATCACAGAGGAATCACAAATGCAATCAGCACTATGGGCTATGCAGAAAAGCTTGCAAAATCAGTGCACTCAAAGGGAAGGGAAGTCAGCAGAAAGAGAAAAACACATGATTTAGGGAGCTTTTAACCCTCAGATATGCTGTCTCCTTGCAATCACCATTCTTCCAAGTTACATAAAATAGTGCAGGTCAGTTTGGCTAGTCAGGAAAGGTAGATAGGTGAACAGAGGGACATTTGCAGTGGTACCTGTCACCTGGACTCCACCTGCAGCCAAGCGAAACAGCAGGGGGAAAAGGAGCAGGATTTACACTGGTTTATTTGAAGGAGTAACAAAAAGTGTACTCTAGTTTCCAACCAGACTTGAAAAAGGTACATTTGGCTCAGAAATTGAGTTGAGGCTCCCACTGGTAAGCTGTGCAATTCACTCAAAGATATTCTTAGCAAAGATAACAGGGAAGCAGCCAATGCTATTAAACACAAGCAGTGAGTGCAGACAACAAACAAGAGCACGCCACAACGTTGCATTTGTTCTTTGAAAAGAGGATACTAGGGCAGTGATTTGCAGCTCTGACGGATGCACAATATAGCATCTGGCTCTTAGACTGTATCTGTGGTCATTGGAAGAAACAATCTGATTGCATCTGGGGGAATTGGTATTTTTTAAAATGGAATTAATCTGCAAAGGATACAGTGATCTTTGCTAACTTCTGAAAAATAAAAAAACTCATATGGATTTTTATATTCAATGTGCATTAGTTGCTCATTCTCTCTGAGGTGATTTGCTTTAATTTTTTTTTCAGTTTTATTTGCATAAAACACCGTCTGCATGGAAGGACACACCAGCAAGCTTTGTATATGTTTATACAGGATTTTGCGGTAATATGTTTGGTAGATATGATGGGGGCTTTTTCAATATTCACAATCTCCCATCATTTCTGTTCCATAGAAACAATTTATTTTCAAACATAGCTGTACAGAGCCCTCTCGGACACGACCTGTTTCCCAGCTTTCCACTGCTGTTAAAGCCAAATCACATTTATATTTAACAGCTTAATTTCCAAATTGGTTTTATCGGTGACCCTGTTGGCTGCCCATGAAGGCAGCGCTGGCGGAAGCTGCGGCCTGAGCTGTGTGCCTGGCTGCTGCTGCTGACCTGCCGCTGACAACAGGGCATCCCTCTGCCTTTTTCTCCTCTAAGCTTTTGCCAATTTAAGGTGGTAGTTCCCTCAGACCAGGAACTACATTTTGCTGAAGGGCACACACAATGGAACTGTCTTGTGCCTGACACAGCAACAAGATGGCCAACAGTGGAGGAAGCTCAAGATAGAGGTGAGCTAACAAGTTCACAAGAGAAAGGCACAAACTTCCTGCAAAGGACAGGCTACAACAAGCATCTTGTCTCTTACATGGCTTGCATGATTCTCTCAGCCTGACTACTCTCTCACCTTTTCTTCTCATACAAGGAACCGTGGTTCATTTTCTGCTCCTTGGCTGTCTGATATGCAGGTTATTTTGCCTTATTACCCTAAGAAGAGTCACCAACTGCACTTTCTTTCCAGTCCTGCAGCTTCCCGTCCCAGCCTAGCTCCAGATATGTTAAGAATATCTCAGGGTTGTGAATAGTTTTTTGGCTTTTTTAATTTAAGCCAGAAAAATATAAATAATTGTGAGAGGAAAAAAATAATAAATCCAAATTGTGAAAAGGGCCATTTTTAAAACCTTATCCCATGACAAACAGGTTGAAGTCTTTTCCTCTCATTACAGTGAAGAAACCTCACATCTTCCTTGAGGAGGTTCAGGATTAAAATACGAATAGCTTTTGAGATGGAATTCAAGCAGTGAAGTGTAAAACAGTAGGGCAAATGCTCCTTCATGAAGCAGCAATGGCAGTAGAACAGAATCTGTGGTCCTGTGTATGGATATGGAGAGCTGGACCCATTGATGAACCAGTCAGTGGCACACAAAAACCACTCCAGTCATACCAATAAGCATGTGCCTACACTCAAAAGAATTATACCACAACACAGCAATTTAGAGAAATGCTAATGAGGTCTCAATTTCTAGGATTGGATGTCAGTCTTCAATTGACAAAAACACTACCATGGAAGGGAAATATTTTAATTTCATGTGTGCCAGAATCCTGTCAGTTTTCAGAAATCTCTATTTCTCCTCTCACAAACCCTCTTAAAATCTGTCCCCTGGGAATATTGCTCAACTGCATAGTGCCAACCAGGAACGGGGAAGAACAAACCGACTGAAAAACATGCAGACCTTCAAAGGCAGAAGGAAATTATTCTTGCTGGAAAGGAGATTGTGGCACTAAAAAAAAAAGAATGTGGCTTATCTGTGCAGAAGAAGTCAGTCTGACAATCTTTTCTCACCCTGATCAGCAGCTAATTGCAGAAGTGCTGACGAGCTCTGTGGCAGTGAGTGCTCAAAGATCAATAGTTGCCTCAGTCTGTGAAGCCAGTTATTCCATTGCAGACTACGGATTTACTCCTGCCCTTATTCTTCTTCGCAGCTGTAGTTTCAGAGCTGCTAGCACCCCTTTGGGGTGAGACAGGAGGAAAGGCATCTGGTGGTAGGATGAGAATAAAATGTGTGTAAGAACAAAGGCCAGAGGCAAATTATAGGGACTTTGCCTGTACACTTGCACATGACTCTACTATATTGTGTTCTCAACAAGACAGCTGTAAGCCCTAAACATCTGGGATAACACAGGGCATAGGGAAGGACAGATAGGGGAAACAGGGAGAGCGGCATTCAGGGAGTGTTAGACAGAAGTCAGGATGGACAAGCATGGCAGATGAGCTGGTGGGATGGCTACAGTAGGACAGTCCGCAACAGCATGAATATGCCATGTGATATATGACATATGACATGTAACATATGACAAGTCTCAAGGATCTGTGAGCTGGGACTGCTTTCACGGTTTTCACATTAAAGGGGATTGGGCAAAACCAGCAGGGTTCACTTTGCTTTGATCGAAATAACCTGCCCGATATAATATACAATTAGAAGAAGTGTTTAAGTTCCAAATGCAGCTGGAATTTTTAATGTAAAGAAGTATAACAATCAGCAATTCTTTTTGATGATTTCCACCCCCCCCAGAAATAGAAATAAAAAGCAAAGGAAATTAATACAGAAAACTTCTGTTTTGTTTAAAAGAAAAATGGGCATTTTGACATATCTTTTTTCAAAGGCATTCAAAAATTTTTTCTTCACCATAGAGGCATTTCATAGCTGACCTGTTTGTCCTTCAGACTGCCCCATCTGCCGCTTCAATAGCTTTTTAATATATTCTCTACATAATCAATATTTACATTTCAGTAGCAACTACCAGCTTCAACAGACACTACAGGGCCCATAGTGTTAAAGTGAAAAGGAGCTGTTCCTCTCTAGTCAGACAAGAAAGACAGATTGAGGAACGGGAAATACAAACAGGTAATAGAAATTATTTACACAAGGTAATTCATCAGATCAGACACAAATCTGGGATTAAAGCTGAAGTCCCTAGCACTTACAGGGAGCTTTCAGGACTCTAAACATAGCTATCCAAGACCAAAGTTTTCCCCAAGGTCAAAGCTTCCTCCAAGTCCACTGAGTTCTTGTTTTTTTCTGAGCCCAGCCACTGAATAGAAAGGTGGGTACAGTTCAGGTTTAAGTCACTATGCAGTTTTAGGCAAGTAAACTTATCCCTTTGTCTTCATGGTTAGAAATTACACACACACAAAAAAAAAAGATTACAGGAATGTTGGGAGCCCTAAATCCTCTGTCGACCTCCATGAGTGGGAAACACATGAGACTGGTGGACTGATACGGACAGAATTTCAACGAACTTCAGATATTCACAGTACAAACAGCTGCAGATGGACTAAAGTCCATCTTCTTTCATAGTCAAGAGAACAAAACCAGCTGCTTTTAGGATCTAATTCATCTGAACTATTAAGGCAACTAATTTGAGGTGAGATAATCTCAGAATAAACAGCAGGATTGGTTAGAAAAGTATTTACTAGACTGATGTGTGGGTATGTACATGGGTATGTGACTTCACCCCAAAAACATTTTTTATGATGGATTTCATTATGTGGATAATGCACAGCAATCTAAAGGCATCCTTAGACCTCTGGTGGTCTCTGCCCTTGATGGGGCCTTGTAAAGAGGTGCTGAGCTTTCCACTTCTGTTTCATGTTGGCTGCTACTGTAACAAAGCCATTGAAACCCTCTTTGGGTGTGGGAAAGCCAAAGCAAAGCACTTGTGCACTTTTTGCCAGGTGGGAGATGGTTGAGGTCCAAGCCCAGTTGATTGATAGATTGAGTAGAGACTGGATGCTTGATGAAAACATTGAACCAACATTACTTCTGTCAAGATAACTTATTACTTGGTTCAATAGCAACAAACTTTTAGACACCATGAATCGATACCTTGGTAATTGTTACATTAATTACTGTCTGTCACCATCTTCTAAAGTCCTTTCTGGAGTTCAAATTTTATGAAAGTTATCTACCTGCCTTGCTAGAATCCTGGAGGCAATATTCTCCATTATTAATGTCACAAATGAGGGAGCAACCCTTTCTTTGAATAAAAGGACTCTTACAATTTCCAAGAGAACTTGTTGTCCATGGGATTTTTTTTTAAAGTTTCACAACATGGTGACCTAAAAGATGGGGTGGAAGATAAACTATCAGGGTCTGATTTCTGTAGGTGAAGAACAAAGAGCCACTGTGCCTTTGTGAATACAGCAGAGGGCAAAGACTCCCAGGGAATATATGTTACAGAAAGGATCAGAGAGCAGGTTGGGCTCTGGCCCAGAGGATCTTCTTCACTGCAACACCCTACCATAGCATTGAAAGGGAAGTGCAGACCAGCACGCAATATCATTATGTCTTAGTCAAGGTCAGATTACTATGAAGGTTTTGATTAATGCATAAAACACAATCAAATTAGCTGAGTCAGCACCTGGCTCTCATGTTCATTAAAGAAGCTGCCATGCTCATTAGATGGAAGCAAGCCACCTAAAAAGTCAAAGCTAATTCTAAAAGCCCTGCTAAGACTCAGGGTGGCAAAGCAGGGTGAACCTGGCATGACAAAGAAAGAGATAGATGTCTCGGCACTCCAGCACTTCTGCTGGACTCTGTCATCATAGTCTTCAATATGCAGCACTCATCAGCGGCATTTATCTCACTGCCAGCCCTTAAAAAAAGGATTCTCTCCTCACCAGGTAGAGACTTCAGCATCACTGATTTGCTCAAGGATACTTAGGCTATGACTGAGCTCAAAGCTAAACCCAACTAACAAAATATAATTTCAGAAAATATAATTTGAAATGCTTGCAAAAATAAAACATCCTCATATTCTGTTTGTCCTTCACTTTTAAAGTAAAAACAAGCAGGAGATCAGCAGACCTCCTTCACTTTTAGCTTTACTACACGTTACACTTAGGCACAGCTGTAATTATGGACAGAGCAGATTAAGAAATTAGTCAAAACTGCTGTAAATACTAAACTCACACAGACAGGTGGGAAATCATACTTTGCAGGATTTCCATTAAGCATTGATCAGCAAACACCAGGCTTGGAATAATAAACTGTAAGGAAAAACGGATATTGTAAGGTTTTTACTGAAACAAAGGCAAGAAAATTGCTAAATTAATGCTGACCTTCATAAAATAATAAAGCCACAAAATCATAGAACAAAGATTACAGCAATAATGTTTAATGACCACTGAGAACACTTCACCCTGTTTTATTGAAGAGTAAGATATACTATGACAGTATGGATGAAGAGATTTGCCAGCCAGGCTCTCCATATGTGCTACCTGTGTCTGAAAGTGCTGGAAAAATGTTGGGTTTTTAGCAAGCATCTGCCCTATTCTGATGCCAATGTAACCACTTCTGAGTATTTTGGTCAAAAGGGGCCAGACACTCCAATCTTTTGTTAAATGTCTAAACATCACGTGAGAAAAAAATTGGACATGTATCCAAAAAAAAGGGAATAACTCAGGCAATGAAGAGACAGATGTGCAGGAATTTCTTACTTAAAAAATATTTATCTGGTCTATCTGGAGACAGTTTATTCTATGAGAATGAAGTTATGTCAGTTCTGAGTTTATAGAGCCAAATGACATTGTTTAAGAGACAGAGATTGAAACCAGAAGTCATTTTGAAGCAGTACATTGAAACACGCCAGTCTAAAAAACTAGAGCCAGTATATTCTGAAGTCACCTGTATTTCAAAACGAAATTTTAAAATGCCATTGAAATGCTTCCTTTTTCTTTCATCTTACTGTTAGTCCCCAGTGGAAAACAATAAGCACTCACATAAACAGCTCCAACCCTGATATGAAGTTGAGTTAAAACACTCCCACAAGCAAAGACAGGAATGTGCTGCAGTCCACAGGCTTAAGCCCTAAAAGAAATCTGGCTGTGGCAAAATTAACACAAAGCTGAAACCTTCTCTGTCCTGAATAAAATCATTGAGCTCAAACTTTTCTCATATTTTAACAAAACATTGAACAAAGAAATGTAGTTTATTAAATAGAAAACTGTCCCTGCTCATTTTTCAGTTTGCAGGGGCTAAGGAGGATGGGTTTAATATTACAGCTTCCAGCTCTTCATACACGTTTCTACTGCACCTGTGCATGAACAGTGCAGGGGGAGGGGGACCATCCTAATTTTGTTATTAAAATGCTAATAATCTGGAAGTCTTTTTCTGATTCATCCAGTCCTCCCAAGATTGCTTTGCTTAGAGTGGAAACATAGCTAAGTAATGTCACCAGCAGAGCCATTCACAAAAAAATATCTCTGTGGGTCTAGAAGCCTGTCACTTACAGGGTGACAAGTCACATATCCCTTTTTCCAAAGCAGCTTTGTGTGCATAAATATGCATGACTGCATGCATATGTATATGTTTCATATAAATATATACATATGTATATATGTTTCAGAAAGGAGACAGTATCAGGAGGAATAAGATTTGTGGGCAAGATTTGTTTTGTGGGCAAAAATCAGAGTTCTTCCTACCCTTTGTTCACCATGGCAACTGTCTCTCTCTCTCACACACACACACACACAGGCAGAGCAAGAGGAAAAAGAAAAGTTCCTACACAATTTTCAACCAGGCCTTCTCCAATAACAAAAGCAAAGCTTTTATCTTTTAGATGGGGATAAAATACTATTCTAGCAGTTATTGCATAGGCATGCATGAACCTGTCAAAGCAGGTACACATTTTCACTCCCCTGCCTAGGAATTTAGCACAGCCTATTAGGAAATGCCTGACTACTTCCAACACAAATATTTCTGTGTCTTATGATAGTTGTCCTGCTAACAGCTTCCTGCTTTCTAACTTCCTAGGACAGTGCTAGGAAGCTACTTAGCACAGAACTACATGTGCATTCATACATATACAGAGAGACATGTGACTTACCAATTCATACTTCAGTTTTCCAGCAACACTAAAACTGAGGCAGAGGGCAGCAGGAAAGGTTATCACGTCTTACTAACCATGACACGTGCTTTGGCAGTACTTAAAGAGCCCACATGGTAGCATCAGGATCACACTTTACAAGATGCTGTACAAACACATATAGGACATACATAAGTCAATTATACATTTTCAGTCCTTCCTGAAGACTCCAGAGGCTGACGATATGAGCAATTCCTGACGAGGTCACATGAAAAAAATCCACTGGCATCATCAAGCCCAAATTAAGCAAAAAATGTCTGCGGTTTACAAACAGGTCACTGCAACACAGGGAGGTTAAAGGATCTGCTCCCAGAGATGCAAAAAGTTGCTTTCAGAGATGCTTGAACATAAATCTCCCAAGTGCCCCTTGACGTCTTAAATGTGACCTATTTGCCCTCAGACAGGAACATACATTGCTCCATCTGCTACTTTTCTTTGTGTCTCTTTTTGTGTTTTTCTAGAGAGAGCATCTCCATTCTCTGAAATATGCTGCTATTATTATGGAAAAAAATAATGTAATATCCACCCTCAATCAAAGCCAGATGTCAGAGACGTTGTTTTGCAACAGCTACACCTGTAATATTTCAAGTACCTGCAGACAGCTGTATCTAGGCTATGACTGAAGTTATAACGCAACTTGTTCTGTAGAAGGGATCTGATTTGCTATAGTTTTTCCCTGGCTTTAAACTGAGGCTCCACTGACTTCTGGGTAACAACTGAGTGTGCCAGTCATCAAATAAATTCATCAAGAAAAGCTACATCTAGATGCCCTTCTTGGACAAAAAAAACCCCATGAATGTAATTTGCTTTCTCTCTTGTGTCAACTCCTTCCAGCCTACTTTCAGCGTGTGCGCCTGGTGGCTCAAGGAGACTTCAGTGGTGAGGATGGAGAGAAAACGAGATGACACTGAGCACATCTCATCACTTTTTAAATAACAGCTTTTTCTACAACCAGAGAGGTTGCAGTTGTGGGAGAGACGTAGATCCCTACTCAATGAGCTCTTGTCACCACAAGAAGAGCACTGGCAGCTCACTGCTGTGCAGCAATTTACAAGGGGGCTTTGTAGAGCCAGCAGTCTAAAGTATTTTCCTATTTTATATCACCTACTGTGAGCATCTTTGAGCTGCTGATCTACCTGTTATTTTCCCTCACATACTAAGCATGCCAGCTTGCCAAGCTAGGCAAGTCAGTCTTAGAGACTGGAGAATATTGCCTTCCTGCTGCTGTCCTAGCACTCAGTAGAGCCTGCATTTGCAGAAGAATGATTGATGACAATAGAAACACATTTTCTTTGGGTTTCAAAGTCACGAGACAAGTCTAGCTGGCGTACAAATAGCTGAAGCCAAAGAAGGACCATTTCTATTTTGATGCACACACACTAAGTGCTGGTCTCTGCAGCTGCAGCTCTGTGACCATGAGTTCCCCAACTGTGCATGCAATGGGACTCTGGCCCAGAGGACCTTCCTCACTGCAACGCCCTATTGGCATAGATGTGCAATTTGGCACATCTACCCAAATTGCATTCCCACACCGGGCCCCAGATAGACCCTCTGAGAGACAATCAGCTGATGTTCCTCTCTACTAGCTGCATGCTGAATTTTTAGTTTTCTCTCCTAAAAGAATGCTTAGAATTTTTCCTCCCCACACTCTCCCATCTTTGAATCAACACCATATTAAATTACCCTGGGTGTTATTTCTTGCACTTTTTGAAAATGCATCTCTGCTCAATAGAAGACTGAAAGGGATTGGTAAATAAGAGACATTGCCACCATGCCAGGAAAAGCACTGCTGTACTCAATACCCTCACACATGTCACTTGTTTGCATGTTGTCACTCATGCTTTTACTTGTACAGCACTTTGATTTAGCATTTCCTCTAAGTAAATGTGTGCATATCCTCTTTACTGAGCCATACACAGACGCACAAGGTCTCCTTGAGGACGTAAATTCATTTTCCTATCTTTTTAGCAGAGTGGCTGATTTTAGTGTCATTAGCTGATCCACACTGAAACTTCTTTGAGCCATTCATTGAGGCAAATGTCTAGGAAGGTAAAACTAACGCTACTCATTCCCATCTAGACTAAACCAGTTCATTTACTCAAGTCAGACATATTAAGAGCAGTAGTCTACTTCATAGCCAAGATTTTTTAGAAGGAGGTGGCTGAGGGGCACTCAGCAAATCAGCATTGATTTTTCAGCTTGGAACACATCCAGATCTCATGGGGCCAGAATAAAATAAATACAGGAATCAGGCCTAAAAATTGTTAAAGGGAATAGTATGTACAGGACTGTCAGTCAAAATTAGTTTGGGCAGGTGAGAGGAAATGGATTTGTAAGGAAGAAAAGGCTGAAATAATTAACCTTACTTAACAAGGGTTTATGAGGGCAAAAAACCTTGTCAAATTAATGTAATACTAATTTTGGAAAAGTCCTAAGGTTGCTGCCACAAAGATTGCATCCTGCTCCAGCTTCTGTGCTTGGGACCATGAGGAGCTTCAATCATTAAAGTTTGGAACCAGCTGAACAGGTTGATTAGATTTAAAAGAAATTGATTGACAAGTCATGATTTTGGGGAAAATCTCCAGCAGACAGGAAGCTCACTGCTGTTCATGGATATGCATACTGACTTGCAATTCCTAGATACCCTGAACACAGGAGCAAAGTTGCAATGAGAAACTTCCTCCTGCTTTCATCTCCAGCCAGGCTGGAGTGTCATCTTGTGCAACTAAACCTGCCAGCCTGAAACATCCAGCTTGCTTTCTCTGCCAAAGAGGTTATAGTAAACTTGACAACAACTGGAACCCTTCCAGACCGCTGCTGTCCCAGCAGACCTCCCTCTGTTATTAATTTCTGACCATTCTTAATAATTTATCCCTATGTCTTGGGTCTGAATAATACTAAGTTACTGTCAAAAATGCAGCTGAGTGGCCAATACTCTCTATGCCATCCTTAACAGGAACAAGATGTATAAAAAAAAAAATTGTTTCCATGAGCTCCAGCTGTGCTTCCACATAAAACATCTGTCCCTTATAGTCTCTGCTCCATGGGGTGGGCAGGTTTACTGTAGTCAGGATGCCAGGACCAGAGCATGACAGCTATTGGCAGCCATGCATACCTGCAAACTGAATTCATAGTGAGATGCAACATTTGTGTGCCTTATTCTCAAGCCTCATGTTGCTCAGCACCCTCAGTGCTCCCACAGTGATTTGGCCTTTGCCACTGCTTAGTTATTTTCCACAGCTGTCATCAATAAACAGTGATGTGAGGTCTCTAAAATGCCCTGAAGGTTCTGCTTTAGGTCAAATTCAACCAGGCTCAGTTGAAATTGCCATATCTATGAAAAATGCTATTTTTTTGCTGCAAATAGCTGGAACAAGTACAATTGAATTTATATAAGGACTGGGTTTCTTTCTGAGCTGATGACTCATGTTCTTGTCTATTTCTGATTAAATATTATCCTTGTAAATGGCATACACATTTTTTCATATTTAATTGTCATGGCTGAAGGGATTTAATCTATGCACCAATTCAATAAAACGATATCATCGGCCAGCCACACGAAATGCAATCAGAGTGCCATTGCATACATGGCTATGAGACATAGATGTGTATTCTTGCTTTCGGGGGAAGGCATTGAAGATGGGACTTGTTTTACTCAAAGAGAAAGAAGAAACTAAAAAAAAATCAAACTGATGCTGCATTCACAGAGCCAGACGTCTCATACACAAACAAAAGTCACAAGCAGTGAAGGAGCAATCCCAGTACACTGTGATATTTAATTGATGCAAGTTTGATGTTCAAAAAATCAGTGGGCAATTCCCATATATATGTGTTCACCAACAGGAGGAAAAGCAGCTGGGGTGCTAACGGCATTATCCCAATCCTTCTGAAGGCAATGAAAGTTATTTTCAGGCCCATCTCTGGGAATTGCCTCATGCCAAAAAACAAAGGTTTTGAGGTGCTCAGGGCTGGATTTTTTTGGCTGTTTAATGCACACCACTTAGGCCAAGTTTCCAAAAGACCTCAGCTCCTGCTAATGGAGTTCTGACAGATTTTTTTCAAGTGCCTCTCTATTGGTATGCAACATGCTAAGAGGTGCTGAAGATTTGGCAACAGTTTGTTGTTGAAGCCCGTTAGGTTTAGAAGTGACACCATTACTGATTCCTTGCAGGAAGGGCATTTTCTTCAGCTATGGCACCTGTTCAAGTCTCTGAGCAGGTTTTGAGCTGACCAGGTTGCTTGTACTGAGGAATCCCACTGCCCTCCTGACTGCCTTGGGGCACATCAGCATATCTGCAACATGGGTTATAAATAAGCTGCCTATAGCCCATAGAAAAACCTCCCACCACTCATTTCCAGTGTTTGTGGGAAACTCACTAGCTGATAGAAGGAAGACAGGCCATTGCCTCTGCATGAAAACAAGTGAGAGCACATTCCTCCCCAAAATATCTAGTGATCAAATGAGATCAGATTGTTCAGACTCCCATGTGGAGGGGCCCAGGATTTGCAATTGCAATGCATCAGGAGATAATGGTGAGTTAATATAGAACAATGGTAATGAACAATAAAGGATGCGTTATAGAGTTTTATAATCATCATATGGCACCATTATTCCCAAATGCACACATAAATCTGCCAAAGGAGGCAGCTCTACAGCACAGACACTTTTTATGTATTTAAAAAATGGGATAAAAGTCATATCAATGCTTGGCAGAGCTAATTTAGCATCACACAACATTTTTCATAATACCAGTACCATTAAACTAGATGCCCACTGTACCATCAGTCAGTGGCAGTTTATTGCAGGCTGAAGACAATGGCACACTGTCCAGACAGGGATTTTACAGGCAAGAATAAAGCACTTCTGGAGCTGAAGCAGGGAACCCAAAATTTCCCTCTCTACCATGGAGCCTGCTAAAGAAAGCTAATGGAAGTTCAGATGCTACAGAGATTTTCAGTGTGGTCTGCATAAAGTGCTCATAAATCCAGACAACTCTGAAGTAATGCACTGTAAACTGGGATGCAGCTCCAGTGGCAAAAGGAGATGATACTGCAAAGGGACTAGTTCTCACCTGGTGAAGTGCTTGTGATACAATCCAGCACACCTAACAGGACTGTTGATCACACATGCTTGGAGTAAGTCAGACTTGGAATGTTTCTCCCCGCCCAAGTTTTCAGAAATTATAATACCAGTGCTTAATATACTAGAGCTGAGGGCTTGAGTTTCCCAAATTAGGCAGCAGAGAGGTGGTTGGAAATTCGTTTGACTACTTCAGAAAAACCAGACTTTCAGCTTATCACAGGCTCACCCACAAAGGTCTGAGATATTTAGGCTTTTGCATGCCTTAGTATTTTACATTTCTGTTTCACACAGGCCACAGTATCATCTATATGGAAAGTATTGAATCAATTTTCCCTTATGCACATCTGAAAGTGATGGTGTGCACAGCATAAACGGTGTGTACTGACATGAAGCGTGGCATCAAACTTGCAAATGTTGCTGTGGATTTTACCCTTCCAAGTTACACCCTTCCTGACTGTCAGTGCAACCACAACCATTAATCAACTTCTGCAGGCTCCCAGCTGAATTTTCATTTCTGACTTTACAGAGAGGTCCCTATTTATTTTTTGCAATTATTTGCAAACATTGCTGTCTGTTGCTTAAAAACACCATACGTCTGACTAAATATTTTCACTCCTGGGTTTGCGACCTACGATAGAAATCTGAGATTATTTTAAGCAGTGCTTTAATACCTGTATGTATTCAGTAAGCTGAGCAATCTTCAGAAGAGCAACAGAAAAGCAGAAATGGAAAAAAACAAGTCCAGCTTTAAAAATGGAAAACAAAAACCAAAGTCCCTGCTAGTATTGCTGCAGGCAATCCAAAAGGCATGTCTGAGCTGCTTCTAATCATATCAGCCCTACTCCTCAGCAGGAGGCGAGGGAGGAAGCGTGACACTAAACTGACAAACATACCTTTTATTTGACATCAGCCAGACTACCATGCTGAGAGATGTGATTCTGTCTTTTCTTAGGAAAACTCACTCTGGCCTACTGGGAACATAATTTTAGCAACCAATCAGTATGATCCCAATTAGAGAGAAGTCAAAGCCTGCGACAAACCCCTCAACAAGGGTTGGATCCCTCATCACAGCCTGCAAACACACACTCCTCTACCATTCCTGTCCTGAATCATGGTTTTAAAGAGTTAAGATTTTTGTTAAGGGTATAAGTAGTTTCCATGACCAGGATGTAAGTTAGGTAGGTAAATGGTAGGTTAATAATTACTAGATTCTTAGGCAAGAGCTAATCGGTATAATTATCTGCTATTATGAACTTATGTATAGAAGAACATAAAATAAGTGAAATGTTAATCACGAAGCACAGGGCCTTGGATTGTGCCAGAGGGTCACCAAGACCTGATGAAGACTCTCCTGACTTCATCCTTCAAGACCACTGACCCATTTTGAGACCACCGGCCCATTTTGAGACCACCAACCCAATTCAAGAGAAGAACTGTGCATGCGTGAAGGACTAATGGGCTATTTTAATATCAAATGGGGATGGGAGGTGCTGGGGTTATGCATACGTATTGTATGTAAGATCTTGGGAAATAAATAGAGGGCAAAGAACCTTGTTCGGGGTGCTCACGCCTTTTGGAGGTGACTCCTGTGCCGCCCGCCGGTGAATAAACATACCACTTTCTAACTTTAATTAGTTAGATGGTCTTTGTCCATGATTATACCGGTTTTTTTTAATGATTCAGTCCCTCCTGGCAATATATTCCACTCCAAAGCCACCTGCCCGCATGTGCTACTTCACCAAGCAATGTGTCCTGCACCACAGCACAGGTGGAAAAGATGTGACCTCAGTGTTGCGTGGGGTAAAAGGAGACTATGGAGATGGGTCACACACCTATACACTCCCGAGTCTGTTTACAGTAAGTGATTATACACAATTGTGAATACCTCAAAAATAATTTTAATTTGAAACAGACAAATTTGCAGCGGATCAGCAAGTGAGAGCATGCACGAGCCAAATGGCCCAAGTCCAGATTAAGAGAGACCACATGTTGCATGGAGATGTCTGAGCTACCACAGCATCCTGCAGCTGGAAAGGACACTTTCCAGTAAGAGACACCTTGTTGTGACTTTTAAATTCAATTATTAATGAATAATGTTCACTGCATATATTAATTACCTCACTTTTACAAGATAAAAGGGCACTGCATAGAGATAGACTAAGTTGACCACTTGATCATTTAATTGCCCTTGTTTAATTATTACAGTTTAAATTACAGAGGTATTGATTTCTCAGAAAGACCCTCCAGACCTTTCACTGGGCTCTATCTCAAAGTGAACTAACAAGTGTTGGGGAATGAAGTCTGCAGTATAAATAATTGAAAGCAATGTATCATCCATGGACTATATATAAAGAAGAATGTAGGTAAAACATTAATATAAGCCATAGCAATACCAGTGAAGAGGACAAACTGTCAATCCTTGATTTTCCTAGGAGTAAATTAGTAAATTTTAGGGGGTTTCTTCAATGGCCCAACTCCAAATGTCAGAATCTCAATTTTTGTTCAAAATAAAATTCTTAGGATTCTGGGAATGAAAAATATAAAGATGCCATCAAAATTCAAACATGAGTAAAAAAGAATTTAAAATAAGACATCCAAAGCAAAGACAAAGAAAATTATTCTGAAAAACAAAGATTGCTATGCCAAAGCTATGATTTTTCACTCCATTTCTGAGCACTGGAGATCAGCAGGGTGAGAACATAATTATAAAGGAAACCGAGTACCTTCCAAGTTCATCACTTGCTCAGGAAGCCAAAGTCCAAGCAGAATGGATGAGAAGGGGCAAGATTTTGAGAACACTGCAGTGAAATGGTAATAAATCCTTTCTTTGTGTTATTTTGTAAAGATTCTTAGTACTATTAAAAACAACTTTATTTCCCCAAAGGACTCATTGACAGAATTATTGCATGCCAACATAAATTACAGCCTGCCAACAGAAGCAAAAGCCTTAAGACACGAAAAGACATTATTGCAACCTGTGGCAGTGGGAAGTAGCCAAGATGGTTTAATACGAAAACGTAGGTGGTGCCCTGCACCATTCTAGTCAAAATCAATGGGACTGAAGCTTAGTGATCTGCCCAGAAAGCAGCATAAATGGCAACACTTATCAGCACTATGGTTTCTAATGAATGCTGCTGACACCACGGATTACAGGTCTTCAGCACACTTAGTCCAGCAGAGTTTTGCAGTCCTTGTGAGGGATACAATGGGAAGAGGATTGCGCAGGGCCATGGTACAAGCCTTAAGCATTTTACTTACAGAGTTATACAATTTTTGAAAAATACTAACTCTCAGCAGAGAGACAGTTTTGCTTTTAAGGTGCCAGTTCTCCTTAGAGCAAAGCAATATTTGAAAATGTTAAATGAATGACACCTGAGAGTTTAAAAATAGGGAGAAATATTTTTGAAAAACAAAAGTTTTTGAGTTTGCAGTTTTTCTGTGCTTTCTCATCTCCACACTTTGAGACAAGAACCTCCAAATTTTTCTGCTTTATGTGAAAACAGTGTATATTGGAGCATATTTCCTTAAGCAGAACTCATTCTCTGCATAACTGTGTAACATTCCAGCTCTTCGGATCTGCAGACCCACAACTGAGGAGCAAGCAGGGATATTTATGCAAGGTCATAGACCCATTTAATGGAAATGGATTTTATGGCTCCCCAGGTTGCCACATATTTGTGGAAAAAATCACTTTCACCTTGATCTGAACTAACTCCCAGGTGACTTCAAGAAGGAACTAAAGGACCCCCAAATGTTTTGGGGATTAACGTTTTCCCACCTCTGTAAAACAGGTTCCTGTCAGTTTGGCAGGGTGGGAGGCTCAAATACAAGTGGAACAGGGAAGTGTATCAACACCTTAGAGCAAATCAGTCCCTCCTACGTATGTTACTACTAACCCTAATAGCCCAGGCTAGCCCAAAATTTTAACTCGTGTCACAGGGAAAACTAATCAGCTTGAGTTTGGTGTTGCCTTCTCCATTTGCACATGGGACAACCACAGTGCTAAGAAGCTGTAATAAGCCCAGCAATTAATCCTTACTTTTCTGCTCTGAGCTAGGTATGCAAGGCAAGTAGATAGGCAGTGAAGACATAGTGTCCATGATGGGACACGGATAGGACCAACAGGATAGACTGTTGGTCTAAAGAGAATCATCAGGGAATGTTGAAAGTAGGAGACCTGTTACAGAGTTAAGTCTCATGCAAACTTTAAAATTTCAATATATACTCCTCTTACTTTAATTCCTGTTGAAAATTATGCATTCAGAGCATTTGGAATAATTGTATCAACATAGAAATTCCTTATTAAGTAACAACTGCTGTTGCAAAGGTTAAAAAACACTGACATTTAATCGCTCTGTATTTTAAAGGGATGTATTTTTCCATAGACATTTGAGTAAGGACTGAGTGAAAAATACTCTCAACATACCTGTCCACGACCTGGCACCTTTCAGCTCTCTTTGCTTCAGGCAGCAAGATGTGAACAAGCCATTTAAAGAGCTCTTCCACTTGTCTTCCAGCACTTTCCTCCAGGTGTCTAAGCATCTTCCATTATTACAGGTGGGAAATTATTCCATGTATGATAATTAGAATTGAATAATAATAACTTGTTATTATTATTATCAATTGCTATAGTCCACACAAATCGGAAGCTTTCCTTCCTGGTGGTCTGCCACAGCTTTGCTAAGGAAATGTGCAACACACAGCACCCCATGCAGTAACTCAACAACAAATGCAGTTTATTAAGGCCCCTGGCACAATGTTCTACTCCTGACCTGCTCACAGACATATAACAGGTATTTAGTGCTAAAGCTGAGCACTGCTTAAAACATTGTTGTTGTTTTAGGTCTCTCCACACCAGACAATTTCAAGTGATCCATATATAATCAATGTACAAAGCTTGGAGATACACAAGGAGCTGCACTTTTGGTTTCATCTTGGTGATATGAAAAGGAAGCTCGTGGCATAAATGAAATAACCAAGGAAATTACATTCAGGAAGAATAAAAGTTGTTTGAAGCAAAGATTTAGTTGTATTTGGAGCACGAAGAATAAACTGAAAAAGGTGGATTAGGAGAACTATGACAGATACATGTTTATACACAGATGTGAGGTGTTGGATATGTTTATTCTTGTATTTATTTGCAATTGTTGTCTTCAGTGGAAATAAAAGGATGCAGTACAATCCATGAAAATTAAAGTGATTTTGCAGAAATTAGATGAAAAAGACTAGAAAGCATAAATAGGTACTCATTTAAGACTACAACAGATCCAGCAGATAAAGATCCAATACAAGACTTAAAAGACTTTAAATCCTTAACAGAAGGGTGAAACAAGATAGATATGCATTTTATCTGTATTCTAATATATTGTATTCTATATCTGTGTATTTATAGAGCTGAAATGGAGTTAAATGAGAGCCAGACTTCATTAGGATATTCTATGCAGTAAACCTCAAAAAGCTGGATCCTGAAAGACTCTTAACTGCTCTGTCTCTAGAAATTAAACAGCAAAGATAATAGAAGTATTTGAGGCCTGCAACATTCCTCCTACATCTTTTTCCTTTAGCTCTTGAAAAGAAAATAACTTATTTTATGCGACTTCAACCACGATAGTAATGAAATGACTTAGACTCTTCCCAAATAATATCTCTCTTTCCCATGCTTCCCCACTGAAAACTATCCATATCAGAAATAAAGACTCTCAGACATAGCCATTAGGAAAGCCATTTAAATTTTTAAAAATTTATATTTTGGCAGTTCACTGTCCCCACTCAAATTCCGTTCATCCATCCATAATTTTAAGACTTGTCTACATAATGTGTCTTGTGTTTGGACCCTTGATAGACTGAGGGACATGCCTGAAAGTGAAGCATCAGTGGTGCAGGTGGCCCTTTGTATGTAGCGATGGCTGTGTCTTGACTGCTAATTTCAATTTTGCAGCCTGCAACTGAATCCCAGAACAGTCCTGTTTTCTTTTCTCTTTAGTAAGAAGGAAAACCACAAGTTACTGCCAGAAGCAAGCCAGGCAGAGCAGAGTGTTCAGGAGGTACCTGCCAGTGAAGCAACTGAGCTAACACATGGGAGACAACTTTTATGCTCTTTTGGAATGAGTGAGGATTGTGCCAAACCCTAATGTTCCATACAAAGGAAAGGAAATCACGCAACATATTTTACAGCTCAGGGAAAAATGTTGCTTCATTTTCCTCAAATGAGGTGTTTAGCTCTGTTAACTGGACATTTTTAGAGTTATTACCATGTCAAGTCCAAGAGAGTGACCAGTTTAACTCTCAATACAGACAAAACGCTGTTTGGAAGGACAGAGAGAAGTGCATGCATTTGAAGTAGGCAAGAATTCTTTAAAAATGTGTTAACAACTCCAATACACTTGAGCCAGTAAGGCACATTAGGAGAATGCAATTGTCTTGATAGCTCAAAGGGAGACACCAGATTAGAAAACATCATAAAACATCATTCCAGCTTAGAAACCTACATATAATCATGTGTAGGAAGGCTAATATATGGAGAAGAGAATGATGCTACAGCTCCTGCTTCTTGCCTGAGAGCAAGCAAAAGTATCTGGGGGCCGATGCAATTTGGACTTCCACATGGTGTTTTCAAAGGTTGCTTGGGCTCTGTATTTGATAGGATTTAAATCCCCAAGTGCACTGCAATTCCTTAGCTGTACTAGGATCAGTTATGTTCTAAATGCTTCAGCTTCAGAGTCCAACATCAATAACTCCTGCTGAGCAGCCCCTTACACCACCATTTCTATGAATTTCACTGTAATCATTCACAGAGTAATACCTAATACCCAAAACTGTATCCTGCATGCCTTCTCATCCATCTGAAGGGCAAGGAAAGAAGAAAAAGAGAGTTTACTACAATCATAGAATCATTAGGGGTAAAAAATAGCTCTAATATTGACTCCAACCATTAACTCAGCACCACCATGGTCGTCACTAAACCACAACCCTAAGTACCACATCTACATGTCTTTTAAATACCTCCAGAGATGGTGAAATTCTAGCGCTTGCCTGGGCAGCCTGTTCCAATGCCAGACCACCCTTTCCTTGAAGAATTTTTTCCTAATAACCAACCTAAACTTACGCAGGTGGAACTTGAGGTAATTTCCTCTCATCTTGTCACTTTTTACCTGGGAGAAGATATTGACTCCTACCTGGCTACATCCTCTTTTCAGGTGCTTGTAGAGAGCAATAAGGTCACTCCTTTTCTCCAGGCTCAACAACCCCCAGCTCCCTCAGCCAATTCTCAAATGACTTGTGCCTGAAATGTGTCACCAGCTCTGTTGCTCTTCTCTGGACACACTCCAGCATCTCAATGTCTTTCTTGTAGTAAGCAGCCCAGAACTAAACACAGAATTTGAGGTACGGCCCCACCAGTGCCACATACAGAGGGACAATCACTGCCCTGATCCTGCTGGCCACACTATTGCTGATACAGGCCAGGATACAGTTGGCCATGGATGCATTGCCAAATGGGCACACTGCTGGCTCATGTTGAGATGGTAGTCGACCACCACCTCCAAGTCTTTTTCCTCCAGGCAGCTTTCCAGCCACTATTTCCTTGCCTGGGGTTGTTGTGACCTGAGTGCAGGATGTAGCACTTTGCATTGCTGAACCTCATACAACTGGTCTTGGCCCATGGATCCAGCCTGTCCAGATCCCTCTGCAGAGCCTTCCTACAGTCCAGCGTATGAACACTCCCAACCAATCTGGTGTTGTCTGCGAGTTGACTGAGAGTGCACTCCATTCCCTTGTCCCAGTCATTTATAAAGGTTTTAAGCAGGGCTGACCCAAATAATGAGCCCTGGGGAAGCCCCCTAGTGATTATCTGCCAGCTGGGTGTCAATCCATTCACCAACACCCCGTGGGCCCAGCCACCCAGCCAGTTTTTTCAACCAGTGAACTATGCAGCTGTCCAAGCCGTGACCAGACAGTTTATCCAGGAGAATGCTGGGGGAAACAGTGTCAAAGATTTACCGAAGTCTAGGCAGATAACATTCATAGCTTTTCCCTCATCCATCAAATGGGTAACTTTGCCATAGGAGCAAATCAAGTTGGTCAAGCAGGACCTGCCTTTCCTAAACACATGCTGGCTGGGCCTGATCCCCTGGTTGTCCTCCTATATGTGCTGTGTGATGGCACTCCAGATTATCTTCTCCATAATACGAGTATATAATGTAATATCTCTTGAGTGAAGTTAAGTAAAGTGTCCCATAATACACTTTTACTATCCCTTACAGCATCAGTGATTGCTGTCAAGCCCCTTTATTACCATAGTAACAATGTGATACAGTAGGGGACTATGCTGTACAAAAAAAAGGAAACAACAAGCTGTACCTGAAGATTAGAACGTGGAGGGGCTGATTTAATGCTTAAGGTTACAAAAGGAGAAGTTGCTGTACTGCTGGGTAAGCAGGAGCAAAGGCGCCAAAAGAACCCAGACCAGACAGCACAAAGGACAATCTCAATCCCATTTACCCAGTGGATCTGCAAGCCAATTTCTGCCTTAAGAGCCAATAATCAGCAGCAAAAGTCTCCAGTGCTTTACAGCCCAGTGATACAAAACTCACAATAGCTCTTGCGCGAATGCAGAGCATCAATGTGTTCTGCGCTTACTGGGCTAATATTTATTTGTGCATAAACAGATGCCAGGTCTGAAAGGCTCATGGTGTGGCATTTAATTCAAGAAGCAATGGGAATGATCCTGCTTTTATGAACAGCTGTAAAATCATGCTGTTGTGGGACTCAGGTGTTTTGCACCCCCTGAAGTGTTTCGCAAAAGGCTCAGAGAGCAGATGCTGGGCTGCTAACCAACCCAAAAAGCAAATAATGCCGAGCATGGAGAGGGAGCAAAAAGGGCTAATGAAGCCCTATGAATGTGCTTGATGGTTTCCACAGCCAAGGCATCCTTCTGAATGACAAATAATTCATCTTTTACCAGCTCCTATTGTCTAAAGATAGTCTCTTGGTTGTTTTCAGGAAAACCTACATAAACCAAAGTATTTTCAAACAGGAGACCAGATGTGATGGGGCCTGCCCCAACCTGTGACAGGGACACAGGGGTTAATTATGACTGATCGCATATCGCTCTTCATAAAGCACCCACTTGCCACATCAGGTGTTTTTACTGTCATTTATGGAGGAATGCTGGAGATGACAGCAAGCAATGTCTGGGGTCAAGGAGAAAGGAACAGTAATATGAAACAGCCAATTAAATTAATCCTGTTTTCCAGGAGGAGGAAATAGAAATACACATTAAGCAAAAGTCACATAGTGATATTTTTTGCTTTCATGCTGTTTGTGGTCCTATAGCACTGCTCTTATTGAGGAAGAACAAGATGAGGAGGTGGCTGCCAGGTTAAATTGTAGCTCATTACAGATGAAGCTGGGAGGGGTACACAGAGTCATGAGTCTGCTGCAGGCTGCTGAGGAACACATGACTACAACCACTGCTGTAAAACCACTTCAGACATGACTTTGCCACACAATTAACATTGCTTCTCTAGGGGCTGCATGCTACTCATCTGCTTCCTAAAGCATCTTTGTAAAGGAAAATTCTAGGAAGTTCAAGTATATGGGAATTAGTGTGAAAACACACTTGGGCGCTTGGGATTTTTGTCACTTCTATCCAGTAATGGATATATGTAGCATGCACACACACATGCAGAGAAGCACAGATACCCTGTGTTCAAGTGTTGGCTTGTTTAAGGTGTAAGAAAGGCCAGGACTTAGTATTTCACAAAACAAAGAAAACTAGATGCAAGCCTCTCATGCTTAAAATATGCTCACTGCCACATGGTGTGCTTTATCTGTCTTCTTTTGCATATTAATCCCTTATACAGCAGCTTTCATACAAGACACATAAAAGACACTGACATGAGCTAGTGCTGCTGTGCTGGAACCTAGTAAAAATATGAGCAAGAAGTGAGCTGGAGAGCCAGGGAGGAAGGATGAGGTGCTGTTCTCCACTTTAACTGTTCATGGTTGTGTAGCACTTCTGAATTGGGTATGACTTTGCAAATGACAGCCATAGCCATCGTCTTCTGTAAGTAACAAAAATGGTTCAATGTTAAATGAACTATTGTCCTGCACTTTATCTATTTTATGGGTTAGATCAACTTACTGTATTTTAACGAAAAATCAAGATAATAAAACTCATAAATTCATAAAGGGAGTAGGATCTGCTGAGCCTCTTATTGAACAAGCTGCATAATTCCATGTGTGGAGTTATTTATCCTCCTGTTCAAGTAATCTTTATTTTTTTTTCCTCTCTGCTATTTAAACTAATCAGAGCCATTTCAGGGAAGGAACAAGGTAAAAAGGAGGAGTCCTAAATTAATTTGTCTGGAGCTCTGAGTTCAGTTCCAGGACAGAAGCAGCTATCAGACCGTCCATAAAGCTTTTGCACACTATTTTGAAGTTTTTTGCCTGCCATTAAGGATAGACAAAACATAGCTGGAGAGCACCTTTCATTGTCTTCTACATGTCCTCAACTTGAATTAACCAGCTCACCATAGCAAATTCCATGTCCAGCAGTATGTGTGTGCAAAGCTGCTAAGGAGGCAGATTTGAGTGTCAGATTTGAATGGCATGTGCATTTGCATATACGCAGGGTCCTCAGAGGAGGTAGATCCTCAGAGTGTTCACCTAGATGCAAGGGGGGCTTTGAGGAGTGCCTGATGCCTGTGCTGCAGGGAAACAGGATGGTGGTGGATGGGTCCTGTCTCAAAGTGTGGCTTGTCCAATTAACTTTTCAAGACTTTTTATCCTAAGCCTGCATCTCTGACATTTCTTCACAGAGAAACAACCAATTTTGAAACAAGGGATCATTTTTAGCAGATCATTTCTATATATATGTGTGTTTGCATGTATGTGTGTGTGTGTAAAAATAAAAAACTTTCACATTAGTTGCAGAGAAGTGAACAAATGAATCACCCGCTGTTTTCAGCCAGTCATGAATAATTCAAATTCCCCTGTGTTGATGGATCTAATTAGTAATCATCCAAGCTATTCTTAAATTATCTAGTTTGGAGTTACTTGCATAGCAACGACATTCATTTCTGATAGAATTATTAGTCCATTTGCCAGTGTGAGATTGCCAGGGCAGAGGCAGTTAATGTTACTAATGTTTCTTTAACAATTAACCTACCCAGTGTTCAGGGACAAACAGCATATGTCATGTAGAGATATTTTTAATGTTCTGTGGATATGTGCCATACGTCCCGCTGTTTCGGCCACCTTGAAACACAAGCAGTTGTCGTTAGTGAAGGCTTGACCCTCAATGTGCAAATTGCACAGGAGCCAAGAGAAAATATGAAATAATAGAGTTAGCAAGTTATCTTAGAAACAGCTGAGGTGTGACTCACTCCAAAAAGTGACTTTGCAAATGCAAGGCTCATGGGAGCACTTATCACTGTTTCCCACTTAAGTAATAAAGATCTGTAATTTCTTTTCCGTGTGCTAATTTTAAGATTGCCAAATGCAACCCACCTCTGAACCCCACCCAAGAGGTCCTCTCCTACTTTGCCTATCCTGTGAGTCTATAGTCAGTTCTTTTGAAAAGAAAAATGACAGTTTAGTGTACCTCAAAAGATGGGACAGCTGAGAGTGGTCAGGAAGCTGTATATTTTTATAATTCAGTATATAATGAGTGTATTGTGAGCTTTCCCTGTCCACCAGGTATTCATGGTACAACACCTGCTCCAGGATTGATCTCTAACCATGCAAGGTCAGGGTGAGACCTTTGTTTAAGGCAAATAATCCCAAAACTATTGCTGTGGGAGTTTCATATCTTACTTAGAAACATCTGGCCCTGGTGCTTCTTACAGATGGGATACCTGGTTAGAAGAAGCTTAGATCACATGAAAATGTGTTCCCAAACTTGATTACTTTTAAAGGGCCCTTTAAATTTACTGATCCAACATTCCCTTCTAATATCCTACTGGAGAGGCTGTGCCAGCTTGCAAAAAGGTAATGGTTTGTTCCACACAAGCAGCATATGGGTCCCTGGGTATCTTATTGTCTCAGCCCAACTCCCTGGATAAACCAATTAAATAGCAGGAGGATTGTGCTCGGGGCAGCTCCCAGCCCTACCTCTGTCCAGGGTGCAGCACGGGCACCTAACACACTGGCTGCCATGGCTGCAAATAGAGGCAACTCACTCCTACACGTTTAATACTTTCTACGTAATGTTAAAAGGAGTTAGCTCATTTAGAAACAACATCTTGCTTTCTCAGTCACTTTGAGGGCTTCACTGGTGCCTTGGTTTGAAAGACAGGTATTTGCTAAAGAAAGGCAAGGACCCCTTTTTTCTGAGATGGAGAATGCAACCCCCCTCCCTTCTAATTATTAGAGTTGCAAATCAGAGGCTTTCAGGCAGAAGATACGGGGATAGGAATAACAGTTCTTTACTAATATATCTAGCAAGGCAAACAGCAGAAACAACAACAGCTATAAAGATTGACAACAAAACAGAACAGTATAGCTCAGTTCAAGTCCCTCTGGCCACAGGCCCTCTCTCTCTGCGCTCAGTTCCCGGTGCTGTGTGGGCAGGGCAGGTCCCGTGCAGCTGAAAAGGGCTGGAGTGATGGCGGCAGCGGCGGCCCAGGCGTGAGAGGGGGATGGAGGGGAGACTCCCTCCTCACGGTGTCAGTCGTGGTGCTCGGCAGAGTGCCCTTGAGGTAGTAGGATGAATCGGGAAGGCAGCAGTGCGATGTCCGACAGCAGGGAACGTGGCTCCCGGCGTTGGGATGGCAGGGAAGATGCTGGGTAGGAGCCCCGGCCGTCTTCCTTCCACCCCACAAGCCAGCGAGCGAGCGAGAGAGCGCGCTCAGGCCCCTGTCCCACCTTTCCTTTTCCGGTCTCCCCTCATCCCCCACCCCCTGCGAGGGAAAAACTATTGCTACTAAGGTGTAGACACAAATACTTAGCATAACAGTGGAGAAAATTCCACAAAAAGAAAAGGGAACAATTTAACCCCCAACAACTGGAAACTCATTTGCAAGCATACTACATAAAATACTTTAAAACCCACTAAAACCTAATATTCAAAGCACAAAGGAGAATTGAATTTCTACCAGCCCAGGAAAATCAAAGAGACCTGTCTTTATTTAGAATTGTTTTCTGATTAATGCAATATGTTGTGCTGGACCTGGCCATGTGGAAAAGTTCTGGATGATAAAATAGTATGGGAGAGAGCAAAACACATTTTTTATTAAATAAAAAAGTAAACACACTGATGCCACCAAAGGAAAAGAATAAAGTTGTAAACATATTTCCCAGACTTCAGCTAACAGCAGGAGTTTACAGTTTTTCTGCAGTGGGCAAGCGTAATGAAATTGATCTGTTGACTATACAGTTCCATAAAATAGTTTACACAGAGTTGTATTATTGCCAGTTGGATCAGAAACAAAATTCTTCTGAAGGAAAGTGGCCTATAAGCATCCTTTTTCCATTACACATCACGGCACTGCAGGATAAATGAGGTCCAGGTTTCCTCAGAATTTGGCACTTTAGGTCATTCTGCATTTAAACAGCACTCAAGGACCAAGTATAGGAAGATGGGTGAGCTGAAAAGGACTGAAAAATCCTTAGACATTCTTCTCCTCACAAGAAATGCAGATTGAAGCCCTTCCATCGGCATTTTACTTGCCTTGGCAGAGGAAACTGGTTTGTAAAGCACTTTAACCTTACATGTGCAATAGACATTATAGCTATTCTTCTTCAAGACAAGTAGAATTTTTTTTTAGGTCAGGAGAGGCAATGGGAGATGCTCTCTCCTAACCCCAGGAAGACAAAAGGGCAGAGAACTGCAGGTGGAAACAGCTTAGTCCACCATTAGCACCAGTGTTCAAAGCTAGCAGTGGTGTTTTGCCTCCAAATCTTTCTCCTCAGTCTGAACCAAATGTTCTCTTCAGAACTGTGTCCCTCAGACAAACCCCACCAGACCAGGCTTTCAGCATTGTTACTTCTAGTCATCAATTCAGGTCTACTATTCTGGACAAATTAATTAAATCCCAAAGAGAAATCTTTAAAAAGTCTCACTTAAAAAAAACTCATTAGCATCCAAACTTTCATGGTATATGGCTCATAATCTTGATCCAGGAATCTGGATCTGCAGATGGAAACCTAAGCGAATGGAGAATCAAGGAGCTTTTCTTATAAAATCTAGGTAAAAGGGATGCTGGGCACAGAAACGGAGGGCTACCTTCTCTCAGGACTACAAATCCATCCCTATGACAGATACTATGTCCATTGCACATGTAAGGTTAAAAGACCTGCAGAAGGCAAATGCAGAACAAGAAACTGAGCCCAAAGCTCCAAAATGGCTGGCTAATGTGCTAACCACTGGAGCAGCCAGTACATTATTGCACACCTCTTTTCCCCAGCATTAGTCTCGGTGCGACTAAAGAAAATCAGTGTATAAAATATGCAAAAACATAATTCATTATTTCACAATGCAGTGTACACGAATCCTCCCCAACACACCAGCATTTAGTTCGAAATATGCCAAGGTTAATAGCTATAATGTAAAATTGTTATCTGCAGCAGAGTATTAATTAGAGGCCTCATGCACAATGCATTAACAATTTGCATGCAAAGAGAGATGCAGTGGTTCTCTGCAAGAGGCTAGGAGAACATTATAGCCCTCAGAGAGCTGGGAGATTTCAGGGAAAGCCTCATGCTGAGGCTTCATGCTTAATGCCCAAAGCAAGGCTCTACAACCGTGCCAAACACTTCTCTCCTGCCCTTTGCAGGTTTTCTGGTCCTCACAGCATTTCTGGTCAGACAAAATTAATTTGTTTGCACTCCTCTTGGTTCAGGGACCCCTGCAGGCACTGGGGGTGTATCGCAGCATGAGCCACCACAGGCAGCTTTCTTCCAAATTGTGCCAGACACCCTCCAAAGCTCCCTAATATTAAATTGTTTTGGCCTGCAAGTGCTGTATATTTTTTGGAAAAGTGCTATTTTGATGCAGAAACGGTCTGATTTGTTTAATGCTACTATTACAGTCAGCTAGTTCTAAAGCCCCTCAGGCCAGTAATTCAGCAGAAGCCACTTCCACAGGTGTGAGAGAAAGACAAAAACCAAAATTTCTGCCATTTTTGTGTATTTTGTAACTCTGGAGGGCCTCACTCTCCCATGCACAACACTTGAATATTCACCCTTGCAGGACATCTCTAGGACAAAGCATCAAAACTCTCACCAGGGACATTAAACTTGTTCAGCTGCAGGAAAGGAGCACATTCCTGCTTGCAAATATTCACAACAAGTGCATGGGTCTCCATCCTTCTCTTTCCCGTACTGATTAACCATAGTATCAGATCTCTTTTTTTCTCATCTGTATCTTTCCCGTTCTTTTTCAGTAAAGGTTACTGGTTTGGTTTTTGGAGGCTATTTTCCTTCAAAAGTCAACAAAATCAAAAATTTTTTTCCAAACAGCAGTTTTCCTCATCCAAATAGTAAATATGGTTCTATGCAACCACAACACACAATGTATCAAGCAATGTGCATTGATTTTTACAAAGTCTTGGTGAGATCACAATACTACAAGTAAAGATGCCTGACGAGACTTTGAGAGCTGCTGTGCACACCCTTTCCCCCCAAGGCAAGCTGATCTTGGTTTGATCTTGATTCAAATGGCTGATACAGGCCCTCAGACAGAAGAACACACACACCTACAGAAGACCTTTGACCTCATGGACTTTCCATCAAACTGGCAAAGAAACCCGGGAGAGGTGCTTCTTTGGGAGAAAAAACCCTTCCTTATTTTTCATCCTGGACAAGGAATTGAGATTCCTTATCTCAAACATCGTTTTATCTGAAACGAAGAAGGTGCTGTCCTAGCAATTTTCACATATTCTTTACTATCTTCCAGCTAAAATACTACAGCCAGGACAGACTCATGATTTGGCTGTGGCATATCTGTGTCTTTTATTAGAGTGATGTGTCACTGTACTAGTAGTTAAGATAATCAGTCTTTTTACAGACTGTTATCTTTCTGCTGAACTCCAGATACAGTTGCGTGGCTTGCAAATTTCTGGGTATAGTCCGTGACACAAAATTCCATTAGAAAATTCCTGTTCTAATCAGGCCTGGATTTGATACAACAAGGACAAAGCCATTTTCTTCTGGCATTTTTAGGCTAACTTATGAGAGAGCTCACTCATGCTGCACCATGTACCAGGATGTTTGCAAATGGTGCTGGCAAAGTTCAATGACTCTAAGGTTTCCACAACGCCAGGAGTGAGCTGTCTGTGAGTTTTAAGGCGGATCTTGATAGCCATACAGACAGGATTGTGCAACGGGGTTGTAAGCAGTCAGGGAAGACAAATCATGACCACCCCTCAGCCCTATTCCCCAAGTAGATTAAGTTTTTATCAGAACACCAGGAAGATAACATCAAATGTCAGGTCATTCTGCTCCTGGCAGGTGCTAAAGGATTATGCTGGTCTTGAACATATGATATTTGGTGAGCAGGAAAGAAGACACCCACAGAAATGATTTTTTTCCGAGAGGAGATGCTGAGAGCTTCCTCTATGTCTGACAAAAACCAATCAGTGATTAGTTTTTAGAATTGACAACCTGTTAAACCACTGAGAAGGCTGAACACGCCTCTGTGAACACGCATTTTAAAACGAACAAAGCCTGGAAAGCTCTCTTTCCCTTCTGGCCTCAACACAAGTAGCAGCCTGGTCCAGCCACTCCACAGGCCGGGCCGGGGCCCTCAGCATTTGCTAGGAAGGGAAGGCCATCAGCCGCTGAGATCCTGGCTGCTTCCCCCTCCCCCCAGTGTGGCCAGACCAGCCCGCGGCTCAGCTGGAGTGTTGCTGCTGCTGAGTTCCACCAGAAACCATGGGGCAAGGAGGGAGGGGAAGCCATCGGCCCGCAGGTGCTGCCTCTGAGTTCTAGCCTGGCTGTCAAGATCCTAGCCACCCCCCCAGAGCAGCCACTGCAGTTTCTGGCCCGGGCCCCAGCTATCCTGTCCCAGGCACCCAGCGTGGCCGCCGAAGAACTCTCCATCGTAATCAGCTCCAGCCACCCCTCGGCAGCGATCACATAACCATCTGCAGGCCTCGGGTGGCATATTAACTCTGTCACCGCGCAGATGAAACCTGCAAACATTGATTCTCTCTCTTGAGTGAAGGAAAAGGACAGAGGTGAAGACATGCACAGGAACAGCATGGAGACATTGAGGTCAGACAAGAAGGAAGAGTCAGGTCCCAGATGGGAGGGGATAAGGAGATGTCTTGGACTGAAATTCTCTTGTAAGCTTGGAGATGGAGAAGATATGATTGATAAATCAGACTTTTTTTTTCCCCTGTAACTCATGAAATTCATTTGGGGGGATGCAACATTCTAACCACAGCCATGAGCAGAGGCACCAGTGCTGAAGCAAGCAGATGTTAAAGTAGCTGTGATCCCTTAGAAGTTTGAACAGAGGGAGGGAGAGAGAGAGAGAAGAGTGATGAAGACCCTTTGCCCCCAGGGAAGAAGAAGACCTGTGTTCCAAGAGATGAAGATGATTTCAGAGATAGATAAAGAGAACCATTGCTTTTTGAATTGTTCATCCTTAAAAATAATACCCCCATAAGTTGACATGGTCCTTGAAAACAGCTGTGGGGAAAACTGTAAGTTGAGGAAAGGGACTTTTACACAGAGGTCAGATTTCCATTCTCCCAGGTGGCTGATCGCTGTGACATTGAAGCCACAAGAGAACTGTTTTCTTGTGGAGAAGTCCCCACAGACTGACAAGAGAGACTCCTCTCCCTAAATGAACTGGAGAAAGACTATTTTAGAGATGGTAAACTGCTCTCTTTTTGTACACTGTCAGTCTGAAAGAAAAGAGGGTGTGGGGGGACGAGAAGTGTTGTGAAGGTTTTATTCTGATTCTTCTTATTTTTTCTTTTAGTTTCTGGTAATAAAATTTACTTTATATCCTTTAGAGTTTGAGCCTGCTTTGTGTTCCTTCTAATCCTATGTCATAGCAAGAAATGAGTAAATCATTCTAATGAGTACACTGGCAATTTGGCCAGCACTAAATCCACCACATAAATTGGTGCACTGGCTGGGAAATCTCAAATTGGTGAATTAAAACCACTACACAAAATTGGTGTTTCCGCCCAGTTTTGAACTGAAACCACCATAAAGATATTTAATCAAATTCTTTTCCCCCCACTTTTAATCTTCACCAAAGCTCCAGTTTGGGCTCCTTTTGGTGCTCCTTTTCCTCCCCAGCCAAAGTACTGGTGAGGCTTTGGCCAGGGCTCAAGTGACTGTGGCCTAACTCCAGCCTAGGACAACTGATGAGAAAGCAGGAAAAATAAAGCTCTGCATGTACATGCTGTCTAGTTCCTCACCTGCTAAGTGATGCTTCTTCAGGGACCATTTTAACTTTTTAAGGATTTGTTTTATTTTTCTTTAAATAACAAACATACAGTTGTTCTGTGTTTCAAATTACTCCCCTTCAGTTTTCTTTCATGTTTTTTTCTCTTGTTTCCAGTTTATTTAGCACAGGGAAAGCATTTGACATGTAGCAAAGCCATCAGTCAATGGCCTCACATTCTTGAACCTCATGAAAAGCAAAGTGGTGACTCAATGACAAAATCCACTCAGTGACAAAACCCTGCGCCTGTCCTTCTTTAGGCCATGACACCCTGCTGTACCCTTTTTCACCTTGCATTAGTCAGCATTCTCAGACTTCAAAGCGGTATCTTTGATCCTCTCAACCTTTTCCTGCCATATCCTTCTTGTCACCATTCAAAACTGAGGCACAAGATGAAAGGTGTGGAGATGAAAGAGCAGGAGACAGAGCTTGGTGCCTAAGCAAAGGTGGGATGCAGCGGAAAGACCAGACCATAGTCATTGGTACAGGCATGAGCAGAAAACACAACTTGCTCTCAGCAAGAAGCCCCTTTGTTGCAAATAGTTTTTTAACATGTAGGGGAGGGATGCAAGCAGCAGAGATCTGCCAGCTGATGTTGCCATGTTCTGATCCAGGGGGCGAATCTGCAGGAGGAATAAAGTGCCACAAACACCCTCATGCCACAAAGACAGATCATAAAATCTACATACCCATGGGCCCTGATGAAGTCCACAAGCTTCACACAATTCCCACAAACTAAAGGCTTTTGCAAGCACTCACACCACTTCTGGAGTCTCTAAAGGAAAGCTCCTTCCAAAATTCCCAAGACAAGGGAACAGGAAAGTAACAGGAAAGTTAAATGCAAACAGAGGTTCCTGGAGCACATAATACTTTTTCAGACAAAAGCTGTCAGTAACAGGGGCCTCAAATGAAGTTTCACATCTAAATAACATGCCTTCCTTTCAACAGCACAAGTCACTGCTGGGACTTTGAATTATTTTGTGAGATCAGGCATCATGATGAATTCCTTGAATATACTTTTTTTAATACTAAGAATCTATTCACTATGCCAAATTCCGCTCTCATTTCTACCAGGGTTACTTGAAATAATGAAGTAATCTCTTTTATCTGGGTAAGTTCAGGGTTGTCTGGCAGATCTTTTTGAATAGCAGATATTCAAGTATTTTTCAGCACCCCTTTTTCCAGAAATAGGAATTTCTTTAGCATTTGAATATCTGAAATAAAGATTTTTTTTAATGGCCTGGGATTTTCTTGCAAATTGTGTTTGTAGTGTCAGGCTTTTGTCTGTACAAAAATATTTTGATAATTCCTTTAGGTCACAGAAGTATTTTGATGACAACAATATTTTGAGATAATAATTTGAATGATGATATCAGAAAAAAAAAAAAAAAAGCTCTTTCAAAATCTTACCATTTCCTGACAAATTTGGGCAAACTTAGGCAAACCACCTAACTATTTAAAATGCTGCATCTTGCTTTAAAACACTTCCCCTCCAAAACCCACTGCAGAGGCATTCAAATTTACATACTTATTTTGCAGGGGGGTGGGTTTGGGGGTATTACCTTGGGTTTTTTTTTATTTCTATGTGTGGATTCTTATATTAAACCTATAAAAAATACCTCAGCACTCTCAGAAAGGGCCTCTGAAGCTGAAGAGTTGTGAGAAGAGCCTTTCTGGAAGGAGCTGATCCATAAGAGAAACCCTCTACATTTTGTCCAAGCTTTGTAAAACTACCTAGGTCAGTAATAATTATCATCAAGGTAAGTTATATTCCCTGTCATGTCATATCACCATTAACCAAGCAGCCATAGTCACCATCTATCTTGAAAAGCCTCTGAGTAGGCAGTTTGCTATTGTTGAGAGATAAGATATATACCCACACAGATGGGAGAAATGTCCTATTTCCTGGCTGCACACATCTTGCCGTTATGACACAGAGAGACAGAGACTCACACACCTGACTCCCAAGAATCATGCAGGAAAAGAACCACTTTATTTACGTTACATGTCTATTTATAGAATTCCAGCAATGACCATGGATTGGACAGTGAGGGTAAGACCTCCTGACCCCATAGGTCCCATCACCAGTCCATCAATCCTCTCTTCCTCCAAAGAGGAATGCAAAACATTCATTGTTTAGAAGAAAGAGTGTGAGAAAGTGTAAAAAGAATCTATCAACAATCAGGAGGCTGAAACAGAAGGCAACACACACAATCAATTTCAAAGGCAATAAATGCCCTGCAGTGTGCTATTCTGGTCTCTGCCATAACCCTTCTCTTCCTGCAACGTCACTATCACAGGCACTCTGCCTTTCTCCTGGCAGCAGCCTCATTTATCCACCTGCCCATCATTTCTCAAAGTGTGGACATGCAGTGGGAGATACAGAATGCCTGTCTGCACTTGGAGAAATCAAGAACCAGCAGATAAATGTATCCCTCGCAGGTGTGCCCATTGGGATTAATCAGCAAAAGCAAGAGATGGCAAAACAGAAGAGTCTCTGGTACATAAAAAGCATCCTTGGCACTAGAGGGCACCTCCCTGCTTCAGTGCACCTCCACTTACACCTCCATGAGGCCAAAGTCTCTAAACACACCAGATTTTATACAGTGTATTCATGTACCTCTCTATTCTTTGGCTGCCATCTGGCTTTCGGAAATCAGAGCTGCTGACACCAAAATGTTTATAACCAACCTATAGCTCCCACCAACAACTCCCACCAACAGCCAGTCAGCCCAGAGTCATCCTTCCACTGCTCATAGGCAGCCTCAATGAGAGCAAAAATAAAACCTCACAAATGCTAAATTTATAAATACTTCTGACCATTATTCACTGGCGTCATAAATCTCTCACACATTAGACAGTCAGATTAAGAGGACACAGAAATTTTGCTCTTAGTGCCATAACTCTTTCTCATGTTCTTTCTATGGTTATAAGACAAATTTATTGTTGCTTTCGTTTACTCCCATCTTCTGTGTAATTAATCTCAATGTGTTGCCATGTACATCAAGAGACAGTACATTTTGTGCCTGCCCATTTGTAATTTTTCCAACAGCAAGTCCCATCTGAGTTAATGTATTGTTTTATATTATATATAACCACTGACCATAACTCAGAACACAACACATTTTCATTTTGTTGCCCCATTAGTTCTGCAGTAAGTCGATACGATATGAGGTGAAGCATGCCTTGCTCAGCACTTATTGATCTGTCTGTTTGCCCATTGCTTACATCAAAACACCACTTGTCAGCTCTGCTGTGTTTATGATTATCTTATCACACAGGAAGTGACAGCCTCAAAGACTAAATGCTAGGCAACATCCAAGGTCAGGTGACACCAAAAACCAGCCCAAATTCCTTTGAGCAAGGCAAAGATCAACATCTAGTGCTGCAGGATCAAGTCTCCTTTTTATGCAGGGCACCTCTTCATTGCAATCAGGAAAAGCAACTGTTGTAGCTAGGGGAACACCTCAACCAGCTCTTGCAGCACAGAGGCTCAATGTAGGCATGGTGGTAGAGTCACAGTACTCCAAAATGAGAGAAACCTCATGGACCACAAATGACAAGACAAGCTGTCTTAATTTTTTGGATGAAAAAGGAATTTGTAATTTACCCAAAGCTTGTCCATCTTCCTATGAGGAATGCTGACCTCATGGGAGATTCCATGAGTGGAGCAGAAATGTTGTGTATTGGTTTGGACTTCTTACTTCCTCTGCAAGTGCTTTGCCCACTAGAAAAGCACAACCCTGCTTGTTGAGGACACTTAGACATTTGTGTGTCAATGTAGCACATCGATAACACTTTGGACCAGGATCAAATGCCCAACATGTCACCTCTCTGCATATTCAATGAAGCAAAATAGTGCATGGTGTTCATCCATCTTGCCCTAGCATTATGTGATGACACTTATGGGCAACAAAAATTACTGCCCCCTCTTTCCTGTGTGTTTCTCGTACCCTTCTGACTTTGGCTGTCAAGAGCTTTGAAATATACATTTGACAAGGCAACTCTGCTCTTTTATAACATGCAGCAGGGCAGTGCCTGAACAAATGAATATGGTTAGTGAACCCTTGCTTAAAGGACTGATCACTTTGCCTATGTAAAAAAGAGCTGTGAGAGATGGATGCCAACTGCCAATGTGCTGAAGCATTTTGGAGTTTGTCAGTGGGGGGGGCGAAGTAGAGCTGTGAGTGACAGGAGAGCTTCTTGAGGATTTGGGTCACGTTGTTTTAAAATTGCAGACAGGAAAGATTAAAATTTATGTCTGGATTACGGATTGACTTAAATAATGTACCCTCCTATCTGGAAAATGGCAAAGGCCCAGTAGCAACGTCCACTAAATGTACAGTTGTCTTTCTACACAAGGGTCACAATTTTAAGCAAACAGATTTCCTGTACTCGGGCTTCTGCAGAGGGGTGAGCCTCTGCAGAGAGAGAAACTTACTACAAGATGATTCAGAGGAAAGAGAACCCGAAGTATCCCCTGACACAAAGGCAATCTAGGGCACTGTGCAATGGCAGGGTGAAGAAAAGATGAAAACCCCTACACAGAATGTGTTCATTACCCATTACCAAATTATCATCTGTTTCAATCCCATGCTTTGGAGGCAAGATCAAGAGATGCTGCCAACCACCATAAGCACCCAAGAAGCACAACACAGGGGTCACAAACCTTTGCCCACTCTACTAAACACCTTCTCTTTTTTTTGCCATCTCTTCTCTGAGAAAAAACACATAGAGGACTTGCTGGAATGACAGCCAGGGTTGGCATTCAATGACAGGAAGCACAAGGAGAGCTCATTCATCATGTGAGGTTCCATGCACTGTGTCAAAGAGCAATGTGGAGCGCATAATTTCTGCTTCTCTCAGCACAAGGCTGTAAAACAGGTTTAGAGTAACTCATTTACACTGTACAATGCCAGCACCCAGGAGCTCAACAGTTCACATAAATACAGACCCAAATTATTTCTTGTAACACGCTTACAAAAAGGAATTGAAGAGCATTTCCATGCTCTGCATGGTCTGCATTACTGGTGTGAGTTTTTAAATAATGTAATCCAATACATTACAGCTGAATCTGATCAGGAAACAGAGGACTAGAGCTGACTTGTGTTCCCTGATTTACAAGTGTTTGATTTCCCTTTCATGTGCTGGATTTCTCATTGCAACCTATTCTATCCAAGTTGCAGCCTACATGCCACTCACTGCCGATTACAGAGCAAGGGATAATGTTGAGGGTTGAATTGTTCCCTTTTCTTTCTGTGGAATTTTTCCCATTGTTATGCAAAGTATTTGTGGCTACACGTTAGTAGTAATAGTTTTTCTCTCACAGTGGGGTGGGGGACAGGGTAAGACTGGAAAAGAAAAGGTGGGACAGGGGCCTGGGCTCTCGCGCTCACTCTGTCTCTCTCACTCACTCGTAGAGTTGAAGGAAGACAGCCAGGCCTCCTACCTAGCATCCTCCCCGCAATCCCAACACCGGGAGCCACGTTCCCTGCTGTTGGACATTGCAGTGCTGCTTTCCCACCTCCTCCTACTACCTCCGGGCACTCTGCCGAGCACCACGACCAACACTGTGAGGGGGGAGTCGCTCCTCCATCATTCTCATACTTAGGCCGCCGCCATCACTCCAGCCCTCTTTGACTGCGTGGGACCTGCCCTGCTCCCACCACCAGTAACTGAGCACAGGAAGAGAGAGCCTGTAGCCAAAAGGAACTGGAACTGAACTATACTGTTCTGTTTTGTTGTCAATCTTTATAGCTGTTGTTTCTGCTGTTTGCCTTGTTAGATATATTAGTAAAGAACTGTTATTCCTATCCCCGTATCTTCTGCCTGAAAGCCTCTGATTTCAAACTGTAATAATTAAAAAAAGAGGGGGTTGCACTCTCCATCTCAGAAAAAAGGAGTTCTTGCCTTTCCTTAGCAAATACCTGTCTTTCAAACCAAGACAGATTTTGGCGCCCAACGTGGGGCATCGCCTGAGGGCATTGAGAGAGGGGTAGAAAAAGGAATAACACTTCTTGAGTTACCCAAGTTTGTGGTAAGTGACACCATGGTGTCCAGCTTACCCTGGTTTGGCCTCCATATGGTCACTGCTATATCTCTCCCATTTGTAAGCCCTTTTTTAAACACGAGTCTCATAACCAAGGTTACTGTGGCTATTATCCAGTTCATTTTGTGGGTTGATCAGTTGAGGAATTCATGGATTTTTAATTTTCTCTGGAAGATGGCCACGTGGATTCAGAGCTAGCGCACTCTAAGTGTGTGTTTCTGGGGCTACTTCAATAATGGTACTTACTGTGAGGAAGTGACAGCAGGTGAAATTTTCTCCCAACCCATCACACAGTTTTTGAAGTCCACCCCACCAGTCTTCAAGGGGTTCAAATCCACTCTAAATGCTAATGACCTTATACTGTGGCTGGTGTTGCTGATATCCCCGTTAAACCTGTTCTATCTAACATTCAGAGATAAAGGGAGATTGACTTGGATAACAACCCTGATACCTACCCCAGGAAATAGGGATGCTGCCCCAGAGCCTAACCCTGTCCCAGAGACTAGGGATCTTACCCCAGAGCCTGATCCTGTCCCAGAGACTAGGGATATTACCCCAGAGCCTAACCCTTCCCCAGAGCTTGACCATGCCCCACAGGCCACCTCAGAAAGGAACCACAAGGAGTGGGTGGAGGTTCTAGTGAAGAAAATAGGCCAGATGCTGAAAGAGTACCTTTTCCCCAGCTGGTGAGAAACCCTCCCCCTGCCTTAAAGAGGGAAACTCTGATGGTGCAGCAGTGGAACCCACAGATGTTGTATCTGTCCAGGTTCCAGCTGAACTGCAAGAGCACTCACAGCCAGCAGCAGTTACCCCTGTAGAAACTAGGAAGTCTAAGATTGCAGTAAATCCAGTCCGCCTCCTGCTCCTGGTTTAGCTCAG
>VWZS01006291.1:94517-167817 GCA_013397075.1 Rhabdornis inornatus | reverse complement strand
GACAAGGACACAAGACTGCGGCAAGACAGAAAGAAACAAGACAGAAATCCTTATAAACATATCCGTACCCTCTATCAGAGCATGGCAAAAGCTTTTCCTTGGCAATAACAAGCCTGAACAGAAGCCACTGAAAAACAAATAGGAAAAAAGTCCTTACAAAAGTTTAAAATTTATGAAAGGTTACATGATCTATTTAGGTAAGACTTTAGTAACTATTTTTTGAAGAACTCAGGTATGCCTATGCTTCATTGCATGCAATAACAAATTTATTTGTATTTGTGCATTGAGATAAATAGTAGAAGAAATATTCACAGGAATTTATACCCGTAGGTTTAAATGACCTTGAGATTTTCTTATAGAACCAAAGACAACTGGATCCAGAAAGAAATTTGTCTATCTGATGGATTTGGTCATTTAAAACACCCATCATATTAAAAATGTTATGTCTGAAAATTCTGTTTGATCAAATACTGTGTAAAAAAATAAGCTCAATTTGCTGAAAGCATTCAAAATAAATGTATCTGGAGAAGTATTAATATTAAACTGCATCTTACTTAATGTATAACAAAGCCTTTTTTAATATTAATCTTACTGGACACGTTACAACTTTTCTGACCCCTAACTTTTCAAATTCCACTTTGTTCAAAAGGCAACATTGCTTCAATCAAAGATCTGCTTCACAACTCTAGTGGTCACATTCTTTTCCTTTATTGCATATTAGGCCTGTTTCTTTACAGGGTGAATTTGGCAGGGGATAATCTTGTTATCCAGTAGACAATCATATTTCCTGAACATGCTCTCTTCAGTACAATATTACCAATAACCCTTTTAAGAAAAACCTCACACTCACCTTTGGTCCATTTTGTTAAATTAATTATATAAAGGCTACAACTCCCCTCTAGAGAGCAATAATGGCTTTACCAGTCATCAGTTGAAATATTTCATTAAACTACTCGCAAACCTCTGAAGATCATCCTAAAATAAGCCATTGTTATAAATACTAATTAAGTAATATATTTTGAGGGAAGGAGTTGGAAATGAGTACACAATTACCACAAAAGCAAAAGATAAATGGTCAATTTACATTCAGTAGGAGGTGATGCTTGATGTTCCATTAAGAGACATTAAACTTCTTGGCTAATTGTAAGAATCAAGTGAAGGAAGAAATTTTGTAGTGAGCTCAATGGGATATTGATTAAACCAAAATACTAAGGTCTCCATCCCCAGTGCGAGTGAAATATTTAATTTCAAGAAAAAAGTGACTCTTGTTTTATTCAGCTGGACTCCAATAGATTTAGCTGGATTTCAATAGATTAGAGTGAAAATATTCATTCTGCTAAAATTTCAAATTTAAATATATTTTCTTTTGTCCTTTTATATCTCTTTAATTAATAGGAATAAAAAAAATTGCAATTAAAAGCACTTTTCTATTAAAAACTATTACATCAAACTCTTCTGCACAGAAGTTGTTTTGTTTAATCGAAAATCCTCTCTTTTTTTGGTTGTTTGTATTTCTATACCAACTCTTTACTGTATTTTACTCTGAAGATATTAAGATGCAAGAAATATAATGCCTCTTTACATTTGGCCCCTGCACACACACTTGAAAATATATATAGAAGATAGCACTATAAGGGCTCCAGAAATCCCAGTTTTCTAATGTTTTTTTTTAATTAGGATACATGAAATCAAGTTCTACAACCCTCAGAAAGTGAGTAATGAAAGGAAGAGCAGGCATTATATCTTGAAATAGAAAATAATATTTACAGTGTCTTTAATTCCATCTATCGTGTTCAAACTTCAGGAAAATATTTTGTCTTCAAAATTTTAAGGCTCTTTTCAAATATGGTCCTTAAACTGTTCTTTGTGGATCCTACAAGAAGGAAACAAAGAAAGTTTCATTTCCTTTGGAGTGACTTTTCTTTTCAAACTTTAAATAGCAGAGAAAAAAACAAACTACAGAAAAGTATCTTGCTGAAAGTATGAGCAGAAAGCTTTTACAACTGGAAACAAAATGAGTACAAGTTTGTTTTTTTAGATGAAATGTCAGAGAGGTCAAATTTATTTTGTAGAAGCATGAGTGGATAAATGAAAAAGGAGTTCTTGCTTTCAACAGGTTTTCACCAAATGGTTTCCCAAATGCTACATTAGCATCACTAAATGCCACAACACCAGCAGTAGTGGTGGTGGCCATTTTAGGAGAAGTTGTACATGAATTTTTTTTTTTTTTCCCTCTAGACTTCTTTTACATTACAAGTGTGAGTAGGTGTATAACTGAAATATTTTAGCATGAAAAGGCAACACCTTCCTCTCTTAAATATGTAGAGACATAGCCCTACAAAATTTAGATATTGAGTGAAGTAGAATGAGAAATCAGTAACACTAGTCTTATTAGTACAATGCAAATTTTAGCTGCTTAAAATGATCAAAGTGTTTATTTCCCATACGAGAAATAGGCTTCAGCTTTTAATTATAATAATTCCACCCGAGCAATGCAAAAATAAAAAGACAGGAGAGACCTGCATAGCCTACACCTTTATTTTGACTTGCAATATCTGTCAAGATTGAAATTAGATAACCTCTTTCAAACCAAAAAAAAAAAAAAAGTCTACTCTATTGGGAATGTTTTGCTTATTAAATTTTTCTCATATGATACCATTTCTCAATTTCTGTATTTAACCAATATTGGTTGTTGGCTGCCATAAATGTTACAAGAACTTCTTTTCACGTGAGGTTTTATTTTCATCTTGAATATATTTGGATAATCCTTCTAGGAATCCCATGAAGACCCCAAATGGACATATAGAAGACATAAATCTCCCTTTTCCTAACTGAGTGAATATTCTGACCACAAACAAATCATATTCTCTGACAATCTATTAACTTGACAAAAAGAGTAATATTTTTTGAGGAAGTCTCCCAGAAACAGAATGACTTTGAAGATTCTGTCTTTGACCTCATTACATGAAAACAGGATATATTTCTCCGAGAGATGCATACGGATTTTATCTTTCTCCCCTGGTAATCATTCAGAATTACAATTTGCACTATCCACTGTAAATGTAAATATTGGAAAGCTTTGCTGCTCATGAAAGCAAGAATGTAAAATTTGACATTTTATTCCTTCTTAACAACTTGAAAAACTCCTCGACTATGACTTAGCAAGACTTGCTTTTAAATGCTCAATAGCTGAGACTTCCTACAGTAGAAAACATAGAGCAGAGACAGCTGTTAACAGATGTACAGAGTAAAACAAGTTGTAAGACTTGGAGAAACAAGAAAGATAGATGAGTAATGGCTTATTTTGGATGTCACACTGGTACAGAAAAGCAGAACTAAGGCTGGGAGATTCTGGTGCTAGTGGTGATGGTGAAAGCAATAATGGGTGTCAGCTGAGAGATGTAAATAAAGGATGCCATAAAGAAATGCTTTAGATTTGAATACTATACTCAATTTATTAAATTGACTCAAATGTTGAGATTCTTGCCTTTTGAAGAAAACCATAACAATAGCAATTTCCCTTCAAGGAGAGGAAAGAACTGCCATCAAAATAAATGCTCTTGTTACAGAAATTATTGATTATAATAGCTTTGTCTTAAATGCCTTCTTACTCAGGACTGACTGATCAATAAATGTACCCAAACCACGCTAGTTCCCTTCTTTTGCTACTAAATTATTCATTTCAGACATCATGTTCATTACAGAAGTTCTAATTTTTATAGAAGCCTTCCCTAGGACATTATCTGCATTGCAGAAAACTCTTCTGGTAGCCATGTGGTTTAGTTATTTTTATATTCTACATAGTCTAAGTATTTTCTCACACAAACATTGCATTACTTTATTTATTTTCTGTTTATTTGTGTTTTTTTTTCCGTTTCAACATATTTAGATAATTCTTTCAAGAATATTAGTTAATTACCCCTTCAGATCTCATTAAAATCCTTGTTGTGCCCAGTTTATATGCCAATATTGGTTCTGTGGATCATATTTGTAATGACTTACATCCAGATATTTATATCATATGTGCTGCTGTCAATCTACTTCTTTTTCATGTACTGCTGTTTTAATCAATGGATAAAAGACAGATTTTAAAACATGTCAACTTGGACACAAAACACATTCCTAATTATATCCAGGGTTTCATGAACTCACCACAAAAACAAAAAAAAGATGTACTCAAGGAAAACCATAAGCAGTACATGGGTACTGTGGTTGATGATAGGAAATAAATGCTAAACTGAGTCATAGTCCTGACTCAGGTTATAAATGGACTTTGCTAAAACCAAAAATATTCCAAGATTAAAACACAGATTTAACAGATGCCCCTATTTTGGGCATCACTTCATGCCAGGATACTTTTCCAGGGGCCTGCTGGCTGAGGAAGGCAGTTAAGACTTTACAGCAACTGAAAGAGATTGCAGAAGCACTGATGGGTAATCATAGAATATCATGAGTTGGAAGGGATCCATAAGGATCCCCAATTTCTAACTCCTGGCCCTGCACATCCTCAAGAATCACACCAAGTACCTGAGAGCATTGTCCAAATGCTTCTTGAATTCTGTCAGACGTGATGCCATGACCACCTCCCTGAGGAGCCCAAGTTCCGGTGCCCAGGCAGGATATATATATACACACATATATATACATAAATACATACATATATATATATACACACACATATATATACATACACATAATAGATCAAGAAAATATTAATAAGCCTAAATAGAGGTTAAGATAGCAAATAAATAAATAAATAAACAAAACATTGTAAGTGCTTGGATACCTGTCTGGTCAACCTCTGACCCCAAAAAAGAGAAAGATACCCTTACCTCTGAGTGTGCCTGATGAACCATGGAATATCAGTTAGCTGTGGGTGGCCAAAAAGTTATGACATTAATCAATAAAAGAGATCAGGATTTTAATCCTGTTTTTTTCTCCAGTTCAAATGCCAAGCACGCTGAATTTTTTGGTTCGTTTTGCTGCTTTTCAAACAATTTATCAAGACACAAAAGTATCACCAACGAAATGTCAATTTCACTAGTAGAAGAAAAAATAATATTAAGGTTATAGATATGTAAAAGATACATAACACATTTTAAATTAATTGCATATAAGATGTGAAACAATAAAATTTTAATTTTTTGCCTCACAGATAAAAGGTTTATTCACATGAAAATTCAACACTGCAGCTTTCTTCTGAATAAAGAAGAGTAGTATTACAGCTTTTATAAAAAAATCTTTGAGATTCTCAGAATCAGTAAGCTATCGTTATGCAAGCAAATTCAATTAAAGAAATCTTTTGAGATTTAATAACTATCTTCTGTAATAATCATAACTGAGAGACGAAGACACAAAGTGTTTAATTTTATTGCAGTATTTACACTCTGTCTCACTCTGCTGCCCCACTAATTTATAACCTATATGTGCAAGACAGAGTAAAAGGAAGCAAACTCAATTATAAACCACGCAGCACAAGGCATATTCTGTTTCATATTTATTCTGGTCTAATTCCAAATATAGAAAATGGGTTTTATATCCTTAAACATATCACCTTAACCATTTAGGGCCAGAAAAATCTATCTTATGTAAAGATTGGGACTAGTCTTAGCCCTGTATTTCAACTACCGTCCTTTGTGGAAACTGTTTCAAGATCAGCAACCCAAGAAATCAGTTTGAAGAGAAGCCATGTGTGAAAATTATCCTCTGCAAGTCCTTAATACAGAAGAACAGAGCCTTTATTACAGACTGAAGTGGACTCTGCAGTAGTTCTGGCTCATTCTCCAGTAGGAAAGATGAAAATATTATCTTATCTGTAACAACCTATAGTTAGTGACCAGTTCATACATCACCTAGCCTAGAGTCAACAATCTTCTACATCTGGGATGTATTTTTTTCTCACAACTATATGTGTAGAATGACTGCAATTAGTAAAGAAAAATTACATTAACATCTCAATACTGTTCACAGCTTCCTATGAAGCACTGTTACCTGAATTTGCCTTTCCATGTCTCCTGCTGTGACCTTTTGTCCTTCTGCCCTTCACCTCTTGCTTTACTTGTGTCTCCTCAACCACAGTACTCCTGTACTCTTTCACTCTTCAGCCTTCACTTTCCCAGGGTACTCTGTCGTGAGGTCCAATGGTGCTGATTTCTGATAAACCCCTTGTGCCAAAAGGACAGACAAATCCACGTATCCATCCTCATTGGACACATGGGATCTGTTCTAGGCACTCCTGCAAGCAAATGCAGCAGAATCACAGGACAAAAGCAGTCCCACAAAGGACTGTCACCTTTAAGTTAGCCTTTTGACAAACCTTACTCTTGACAAATATCACAATTTCAACTAGACAGAGTCTGTGCTGCACAGAGACTTCTGGAACAGTATCCCTCATCCCCAGAATGGTTTCAGGGAAGATGAGCAGGAAGGCTGACGAGAAGAACTGATAATTCATTCAGACAGGGGAAAGGCTCAAAAGGTTTGAATCCAGTGAAATATTTGAAAAACAGTCCCTACATACTGCTCTGTGCAGCTGTGAGCTGGAACAGAGGGTCCAAAGTACAATGCATTCATCAACTCCTTTCTGAGAGCAGCAGTATCAGGCAGTTCTATGAGAGCTCATCAATAAAACTCTTTGATGTAATGTCTATTGCCAGCAGCTCACTTAAGTGACTTTCATTCCAAATATCCAATAAGGGTTAGATTAGAATTAGATGTAGATACAAGAAATTACAGCAATGATTTTTGAGTGCCTGCCAAAAAAGAAATAACTGTAACTCAGAGAGGAGACAACAAAAAGAAATATGAAGTAAGGATTGCTCTCTATACTTTGTTGTAGAAAAAATGGAAGGTGTGAAAAAACATGGGATAGGTTCAAAAAAAAAAAACATGAGCTGTTTCACGAAGCAGTATGTATTACACTGTGGACCTCAATTCAGTTTAGAAGTTGGCAGGGATTCAAAGAGCAAATAGTCAAACCAACAGAATGTTTGTCTGGGAAAGGGTGTTTAGGACAAGGGCATCCCCTCCAGCTCCAGAAGTCTTGCAGACAAGAGGCTATTCTCTGAGCATCGTTGTGTGTTTTGTTTGACTTTACAGCCTTCTCCAAACTTCCTGAACAGCTTGTTGCTATAGGAAACAGAATAGCCCAGAAGAAAGTCATTGATCCCATGTGCTGCTCTCACACTTTGAAATTCAACAAGATGAGCTTACTATGTTTTGCACATTTGACACTAACAACCTTGTCAAACAGCAAACAAGTGCCCAAGTAGTTAGTAGCTCCTTGCCTTTTTATATTACATTTGCTCAACGGAGATTTTGAAGCACGGTGATATTCTGTGAACAAATCACCCAATCGGGTTACCTGAGTTTCTATAAAGTTACGTAAAATCAGGGCTGACTTGGCTTCTTTATGAGACTGATGATTTACTTTTCACTTCAGAGCTATGATGGTAAACATGTGGATGAGAATTTCTCAATTGGTAAAGATACTTTTTCCTCAGGGAATACATGATGCAGACCAAAATGGTAAGAACAGCTACCAATACTTCACTTCCATGTGGCACACAACTAGAAATCAGCTCTTTCTCACTGATATCTTTGTTTATACATAACAAACTAATGCCTTTTTCCCTGAACATGGAAAACAAAAAATCTGAAGTTGGAATATTTTAACACTCCATACTCATCAGAAAAAACACTGCGTCTGGTCCTGATCCAACCTCTTCCCAGGACAAACTTGTCTTCCAGCTTTTAAGCAAATTATGAGGAATCACTGCAACAGAAAAAAGTGATTTCAAATGATGGTATCAGTAGGTTGCAGGCAAAGCAGTGGCACTTCAGGATCTCTGTAGTTCATTCATTTGGCTAAAATCCTGATTTATAACATTCAAGGGATACCTTCCACACTGTTTTATATACCTGGTGAAAAAAGGAATTTCTTAGAACAAAGAGAAATGGCCTAATAGAAACAAACACAAGCAAGCACAAAGAGAAAAGAAAGATATACCAAGAGGGAAATTCTCATTGTGTCATAAGTCTCCTTGGTATACCTGATCTAATAAATAATTTTTAAAGGAACAGCTTCCACCTTCGAAGGAAGTCTGCAAAGCCTCAATTGGTACTTCCTGAGATCAGAGAAAAGGCTCTTACTCACTTCTATAAGACATTTTGGAGCGCCTGTGATTTTCTTTTCATGTTCTAAAGAAAGAGCCAGGAAATCACTCTGCTTTTACCTTAACACTGGGACCAGACATCATCTAATGAGGACAGCAATTCTTCTCTTTTTTGTGTTAGTACTATGCCATGTACAATAGTGTAATTTAGAAAGAAAGCAAACTGAAGAATAACACCTCTCTTATTCTTCCACCTTGCTCCAAATAACCCTTGCTGAAGCCCAATCCTTCCTTTCCTCAGAAGCCCTGCAGGTGACTGCAGCTGGTTTATGCATTTGGCAGACAACACAGTTACACAAATCTCTGCACAACCCTTCAGTGTACCTTCAGCTGGAACTGAACTTGCCTGTGACACTCACAGGGGCTCATTCATATTCTGTAATTGTTCATATGGTTTGAACTGAGCCTTGCTAAATTTGTCAAGACAAAATCCTTAAAAAAAAAAAATAAAGCACATTAATTTAAATCGTGCAGGTATCTGCATGTATCTTCACAACACAGTTCTGGTTTCTAATTCTACTAAATTCATCCCATTAATCTTTAGATAAAATTGATTACGTTTTTTTTTTTACTTTTGTGCAATAAACCCTTGTGAGCAACAGTGTTTTTAAAACTGCCGAATTTTTACTAAGTTCCACTCCACCCCCAAATCATTATAATTTTATAATATAAGAGAATAATTCAGGAGAAAATCACAACAAAAGATTACTCAAACAAAGGTTTTGTCTATTGATCTTTTCCTTTTAAATTAAAGGTACATTGAAATGCATCATAGAAATCTGAAAAGAAAAAAAATTTAAAAGCAAGTATTTTTTAAGGTTGTCAATATTTTTATCGTCATATTTTCAAAATATATCAAATCTTTAAAGTATCAGATTTCCGTCCATCCCCTGGCACCCAATTTGTTTTATGTTTTTAAGACAAGCTTCAAGAAATGGATGATAACTTCTTGTGCCTGTGTAAAAATCTCACAGACAAAGAGCAGGCAGATGACATCACAATTTATATCTTTTTTTGGTGTTATTTTTAATTAGGTGATGCTCAGATGATGAAGTAGCACCATTTTATTAATTAGCCTTATACATCTTTCTCTAAATTATTTGTCTGCACACTGAGAGGGCTATTAAGTGCCTTCAACAGCCCACCCCATCATTACATGTTGAGAGGAGAAAGAGAGAAAGCCTTCCCGAAAGAAGGAATGGGATGACGATATATTAAATGTAAATGGAATTCCATTTTTAGCACGCAGTCAGTGATGTATGAGCTCAGAACCCAACTCATGCTGCATGAAAAATAGGAATGGTTGGAAATCAGCTGCACTACCAAATGGAAAATCTCAGAAGAAAGCACCACTATTGCTCAGCTCAGCTGATTTACATCAGGAAGAAAACATCTCTTCCTTTAGCAGCTTGCATCTATTTTGCTCAGCCTAACAGTATGCATTAAATATTTCGACCTTGGTGCCAAAATCACTTGAAATAGAAAACGTGGATGATAAACAACAAAAGGAAATAGAAAAACTAAGGCCAAAGTAGGAGCCTACCTCATTTAAATAAATCAAACCACCACCTGGAAATAAAAGCATGCTTACTGGCTAAATGTGTATTGAGGTATCTCCAATAACATAAACTTATTTTTTTTAAAACTCTAAGGATAACCTCAGTTGGAAAATTATAACCCAGATTTTGACCTTTGATTACTCAGCCTGAAAAACTGTGTGTCCATATTTATTGCAATTTTTGTTCTAAGTGGGCTAGAATCAGCTCACAATCATTTTTCTCTCAATTAATGAAGATTATTTTAAACCTTTAGTCAAAAGAATACTCGTATTTCTTTATAAAAATGCTCAGCACTAAGAATTCCTTATTAGCATTTCTCATTTTACTCTAAGAAAGCTAACAATAATATCAACTTCTCTTTTTTTCTTCAAAGGTTACAAAATACAATGTCTAACGGATCCTCCTGGCTGTTTTATATTTGACTATACCTACATTTATCCCTATTTCAACACAAAGCTTGAAAGGCCCAAACAGGAACCTCTCTTGAGTTAATTTTAAACCAAATTTCTGTCTTAGGTTTTCAGTGTAAAACTGACAACTTCACTCATCTTCAGAAGCCAAAGTTGAGAATTTATTTTATCCCCTCTAGAAAAATCTTCATTTCCATGACATTTATTTTTCTGGTGGCAGTCATAGCTCTCAAATGAGATTCACTATTCCAGGCAATGGAAACTTCGCTGCACACTAACCTGTACTAAAGTGGCTGCAAAACATATTTTCTATTTGAAGCAGCAGACTTTAAAATATGTGTACATTTAACCATATAAATCACATGACTCTATACCTCCCCAAGATTCTACTAGAATCTAATCTCTAAATGAAGTTTATGACCTCTGTATTTCCCTGTCATAACTCATAAAGTCTTTTTTTTATGACTATAATTTTGAATTACATCATGCCCTTTAACAGAGGACATTGAGAAGCTGCATGACCCTTGAATAGTGAATGAGTGAAGAGTTTATTTTAGCTCCTTGGAAATGCAGAACGTATCAAAATACTGAGGTGATGTAGCATACATGTCCCTGTGCAGTTCTCCACCAGGAAGATCATCACTTCCCAGCACTTGCTGTAATCAGGGACTTGCAGCATCAGTGATTGCTTAGTATGCAGAAGATCAAATACAAGAGGAGTTAAAAGACAACAAGGGCAGCTAATCTGAACATGAAAGTGCACAGGAGATTGGTTTTTTTAAATATTTTCTAGGTTTTTATAAGGGCTAGTTGTCATCTGACACTCTTTTCAAATTCAGTGATCAGCTTTTCTGTTGAAAATACCCCAGAGGAAGCAGGCAATACTTTAAAATTATCTTTTAAAGGAGCAAAAGTAAGTTATATACATTTCAAAATTCTTGAAATGAAAACAATTGAGGAAGCAGAACCCCAGTTGCACTGAGTGTATTTACATCACTTTATACAATTATTTTGTAGTAGTCTGTTTCCATTACACTATCTTTATATGTTAAGGCACTGTGCAAACAAAAGCTTTATTGGAGGGCATCTATTTTAACATTTTTAAAGGGCTCTGGTACCTTTTTAGGCCATTGTTTTTGCTATCTGCACAGACTGAGAGCGTGTTTTTCATCCATATGTGGTGCTTACAGTGTCATAAAAATGACTCATGACAAGTCTTCAGAACTAATACAAAGAAATGATGCAAGCAAAAAAGGGAGTACTAGAAAGAATGTTTGTTTCTGAATTCTTACACTGCTTAACAAAAAAACCCCCAAAAAAAACCGAAAAAAAACCCCAAACTTTACCCACATAACAAAGAAAATAATTCAATATTTACAATATCTTAAACTGCTTAGGATAAATTTCCAGATGGAGAGAAAGTAGGAACTACATTTGATGAAACTTTGCAAATGCTGTGTAATATTGAGAACAAAAGAAAACTATAATGGTGATATTCTGTTACATACAGGATCATTTAGAATTTAATGTTCAGCTCTGCAAATAATTTACCAAGTTATTTGATGAGCAACCTAAGTCATAGATTGGATTTCATTCTACCAAATTCTGCACAGGTTAATAAAAATTAAGTATTAAATGCAAGTACTCTGAAACAAAGTATAGTCAATCCTAAACTTGGTGAACAGTAGCAATGGAGTCAGATGAAGAAAAATTTGAAATAGTTAAAGTTCTGATTTATTTAGAAATTGTCCTTCCATTATCCTGAAACAAATATTTTATCTGTAAATCATAACATTAAAATAATCTCAGCTCAGACAGAATATGCTATTATCAGGAAATTATACATGTTTAAAATTTATACTCTATTTGTAGTTGTCATGCACTTCATTTCACAAATTTAATAGCTGTACTTTGTCAGTTTTTGTTTCTCTCTCCCTTTATATAATTTCACATTTTTTTCCCCAGTTCAGTTCTCTGATCTGTGGCCCATCCCTGCTCTCCTCTCTTCAATGATTAAATTCATGACTGAAGCATAACTATGCTTTTCATTAGTGCAAGACTTTTCTTTTTAACTTTGCTTTTGTTGCAGATTCATGAAATGCCTTTTGAAACTTTTCAAGATGACACACACTTGAAGAACAGATTAAAAGCAGAGGAAAATGAACAGTAATGAGCTCATTTCCAGAGAAAATCTCTCATTAGCATGAGGTCTTTTTGATTTCTCAAGAAAACGCAAACTGGTCTTGGGTGCAGCTCCTTCCCTTGCATTCAGGAAATGTCCTGTTGTTGGGAAGAGGGATTGGAGACAGGGGGAGGAATAGAATCTAGTCTCTTTTTATTAGACTATCACTTTACCACTGAAAACTCAATTTAGAGGTGAATTAGGGGAAAAAGTTATAGCAGTGCTTCTGGTTTTCTTTTTAATTCCTGTTTCCAGAATTTGTTTTAAAGGATGGCGCAGCAGAGAGTTTCATCAACATCCACAGCAGGACAAAGAGGAGCTAATGTTTCTGTTCTGCTACTGGAAAAGTCATGACCTCTCCAAAATTTCATTAGTGTGTTACTTCAGATCAGTCAAGGGTCTAGTGGCTGTGTTCCTTAACTTGGATGCAAGGGTAGTGCCCGCCTGATACAGCTGGATTTTGGGTGGCTCATTTTTTTCATTTAGATGAGAAATTGGTTTGTTCTTTGGGGCTTTTTCCCTCAATGTGTGTATTAATTTTGAAGGTAACACTAAAACAACCAGAAAAAACAAATCTATAGCACCACACCACAGGAGACTTTTTGCTCCTAATTCCACACAACAGTTCCCTCATCAGCCCATGTAGCTGTGGGATGTTTCGTTTTTCTCTAAAGAAAGGAACATCCCGTTTGCAGGGAGAAAGAAATCCCAAGCACCCTATTTTTGATGCCAAATCCAGAAACATTCTGCTGAATTCTTCTACCAGATGGAATTTTTTTTTCTCCAGGTTTTAAACATCAGACTGCAATCTTTTCTATTACCAGCAGAGAGCAATGCAATTAAACTGTTTTATAAAAGGCTTTACAAGGCAGTTGTGCAAGCTCCTCCAGAATGTCCCAGGTTCTGTTTTTGCTTTGGCCTTGGCTCCCCATGCTGAATGTTTTAATTTTGAAACTTCTATTGATCTTGTAAAGGTTCACACTGTTTATTTCTGTTTTACTGCCCAAAATGCATAGGTACATTCTTAATGCCTGAAAATCTCTCTCTGGAAAATCAAGACAAAACCCTCTTTGCTACCATACTTTTCTTGGTCTCAGTCCCCCATCTGAACATAAATGTGGTTATGGTATGCCTTACACCCATAAAAAAATCTACACATTAATAAATAGTTTTAGAAAGAGTCTCAGAGGTACCTCTTGAAATGAATTAATGGGCAAATTGGAAGGAAATTGAAAGTACATGATAAATGTAATTTAGTTTTTTCTATGGCTTTGCTATTCACTCATATTCATCTGTGCAGGCAGGCAGTCACATACACATGAAAAGAAACCTCACTCTCAAAGTGTAACTGCAGGGAACTCCGCACTGAGAGCACACAGTAAAGTGTTATTTTACAGTACGCAGGTTTATGGGTCACGAGAGCCCACGAAATGTTTGTAAAGATTATCCCAACAATAAGGCTCTGTGGTTTTATTTGCTGAAGTCTAGATATATTCAGACACCTAGGAGTTTTTTAGACAGATAACCAAGGCTCAGAAGAACAGAACAGCCATCTGTCAAATTCATAAAATCTCACAACACTACAAACTGCATTAGAGTTTCATAATTCATGAAGGAGTAATATCCCCTACTGAGATTATAACCAGTCAAGATAACACCAAAAACAACTGGTAAATCTGTCAGTGGGAGTTCCCTCTCCTTGACTGTAAGGAGAAAAAGTATGAAACAGCTGGAAAATAAATTCAAAGTATTATCAGCACAGAATAAAAGACTCCATAAGCTGATTGGAAGTCAGTAGCTTTTGTTATTTCTCGTCTAATTTGCAACAAGATTTGCATGTGTAGGGGAACAGTAAACACAAAGTGATAATTCATTTCTCTGTATCTATACATAGATTCCAATGAGCCAAAAAGAGGAGTCTTATGCCAAAAGTACTTAACTGCAGTGAAAAAAAATATAAAAAAATATATATATATATATAGAAATGTTTGAGTCTTCTCATTGTTTCTAAGGCAAAGCATTTGGTGTCTTCAGTTCACTCTGAAGGACACAATAACAGTATTTCCTGTACACCTGTGTATTTGTTGATGGTTTGGGCAGGAAGACAAACACTCACAATGAAAGGCACCCCTTGCCTGCTTATGCTCCAGAGAAACAAGTAGCTTATGCTTTTCAAAGTTCAGCTGGGAGTTTTCAGCGGTATTGTAATGTGACCAATAAACAGTAAAATGCGCCAGGAATCTGATATTATTAGAAAACAGAAAAACTTTTTGCACAAAATGCACGTTTTCTAGTAGACTACAGAAATCTGAGGGTGAGCGTTCCTACTGGAACATCACAGGATACATGAAACCACACAGCAAACAACATTTTCTGTCTCTTTGCTTTTCCAATTTATTTCCTCCTAAGAGTCAGGAGAAAGGCTTATAAAGAGAAGACTGGTATCATCTGCTTCTATGTCACTCCTTTGCAGCTCACAGAATCTAACTACCACTTGCAACTAGAAAATAGGTTCTTTTTTTCCATGTAAGTAGCTATTATAGAGGCAAAATCTCTTCCATACCTCTTTTATCTGTCATGTACTGCTGGCTTTTGTTCTCAGGAAGTCAGAAAGGATCAGATGACTTGGTGCATTAGAAGTTCATAGTGGCAAAAAAAATATTTCATCTTCTTTTACTGGAGAGTGACAGACAAAAAGACAAAATTACCAAAATGCTTATCAGAGTACCTCTATAACAAATAGGAGTAATGATGCCTGAGAGTTAAGAAGTTTTTGTCATTTGAGAAACAGTGGAGCACAGGAGGGAATGGTGAAGCTTTTATTCTTGCAGACTATTTAAAGGTGTAAATGGTTAAACAAATAACTGAGAAAAAAAAAACAACATTGATTTAAATCATCATTTTTGTGGACAAGAAGATGAACTTGTTCTAAAAAGGTCCAGTTATATCTCTCAAATTCCCACAGATCTGTGTCATCCAGCTGTATTCTTCTTTGATAAGATGCTAATCGAATGAAAAGTTTTTGGTTTACTCCTGTTGCTGGGAGACTCACAATTACCTTCTTTCACACAGAAAGATATTCTAGTATGTGTAATAAACCTTTTAGAAACTTAGTAATAGTTTAGACTTTAGATACAACTGTGTGCAGTCAACAGAGCCTCACATTTTACGTGTCATTCCTTTAGGAAATAACACCAATTATTCTTTAGACAAAATACTTTAGATTGCAGTTGAGTTGACCCTTTTGTTTCTAACATTTACTCTGTGCTATCAGGATGCAGTAAAAACTACTGCTAGATTTGGATGTGTGTACACAGGCTCCACACAGAGATGATTAATGACTTCTGTTCACGTGGCAATGCCAAAACTCCACTTTCCTGTGCAGTGCAGCAGCAAAAAAATGATATATTGCAAGGAGTTCAGAGTTCAGAGAATGCCATCTAAATTAATTACCACTTTGGAGGGACTGATTCATCAAAAAAAACTGAAATAATTAAATGTGTACAGCTTTGCCTCAACAAGAACTACTACAAGAGAATAAATGAACAATCAAACACATAAACATTTTAACATCTATAAAGTGATCCCAATTTAAAAGTCAGTATTTCCATATCTTAACCACATCATGACATCATAGGTTGTGACATTTGATTTTAGAGAGACCTAACTGCAGCCTAGAGCGTAGAACTATGCAGAAATGGACTGAGAAAACATCACCTTAGCATTAAAGAAATGCTAGTGTAGCTCTGATTGGTAGCACCTTGGAGCTGTTCAGCATGAACAGCCACACAGCACCTGCCCATGCTTGCAAAAAGCAGTGGCTCCAGCTGAATTCCAGAAGCATTAAGAACAAAACTCTCCCTGCCTCTCCAGAAAGCAGCAGGGTGTATGATTTAAAAAGCCATCCCATTTTCAACATTTTAAAAAACACTTTGTATTACGAGGTAGAAAATTCACCAGCAATTCAATGTGGACAAGGGCAAAAGCAAAAATGTCTCTCAAGCTGGATGCCAAAAAAAGCAACCAAAGCCCCAAACCTGAAAGAGCTAGTTAAAGGTTGCAAAATTTTCTTCAGGTATGAAGCACTGCTATGAACTCAGAAATATGAAAGATAACGAAAACATCTTTGCTATTATAGTATTTGTTTTTTACTGAAATAAATTGTTGTGCATTCATACCACAGTTTACTTTTATTAGCCTTAAAATGCACCTTTTTTTACACTGAACCGATATGATACCTTATATCTGATAAAATTATCAACAAAAATGCTAAGAGCTAAATACACTCCTAAACACATCCTTTTGGTACCATGGGAAACCATCCATCAACATTCAAGACAATTAAGTGTTTATCTGATTTGCTGCTTCATTGCATGTTTTTTTCCCCTTGTTCAGACACAAAATGTTTTTTACCCATGTTCATTTAAGTGATCCAGAAAATATCATTCTGTTTTCTGCTCCCAAAATGGCCTAAGCAACTAGTGATTTTGTTTCATCAAACCATTTAATTTAGAGCAGTAGATTTTGTAGAGTTTCTGGTTAAACCCATCATTGCATTTGATATCCATGTATTTTTTATTTTAAAGGAGAACAAGTTGATAATTTTTGCATGTTTTAATTAAGTAATGTAACTTCCAGAAGTTTTATTGTTTGCAGCTTTTTGCATAAAAGAAGTTTATTTCTTTTGAAGAAAGGTCTACTCTCAGTATTATAAAGGCACATGGAAACAAGAATACTACTATTGTTTTAAACAGAAACTTGGAGAGTATTTTGAATCTCAGAGTTGCAAGATTTGGCTGCCGAGTTGCAGAGGAATGTAGTAGCATTAAAATACTTAATTGGGAACATTATATGAACTTATTTCAGAGCATAAATTATGTATTGGTTGTCTAACCAATATCAAGATATTCAGGTGTCCAGGTAGAGAGATCTTTGCTCCAATATATCCCCCATTGCATTGCTCATAATTGTTAAAGCATTACCTAGGCAGAATAAATTGTGTTCCATATATGCACACACATATATATGGAATGTCACCTGCTGACAGCAAGAGTTTGAACTTAACAATCATAAACATCAGAAGCTTTTACTCATTTGCCCAAGTGTTCTCTAAAATGGCTGATAAGAGGTACCTTTTAAACAGCATTCAACCCCCCCTGAAATAATAAAGCTTTGTTTCCCACTCCAACCATTTTGATGTTTATAGAAAGCAGTTTATGCTGTGAATTTCCCTTCTGCATCAATTATCCACTGGAATGAAACAATCTACTGGAGGGAAAGAAAAGAACACACTTTAGAGTATTCTCCTACCATCTGGTCTGTCAAATCACCTTCACTGAAGTACTGAGATGAATAACAAAAGTGTCTTTTTTTTTTTTTATCTTTACCTGAGATTAGAATGAAGAAATAACAGAGGGTTCATCAATAGATAACTCATCTCACAAGACTCCTCTGAGTGCATGGGTTTTTCTCCTTTCCCAGTGCTGCAGAATGGCATATTTGTTGAGATCATTGTCCTTGTGACAATTACATGACTGAAACTTGTAATACCATTTAACTAATAACAGTAATACTTTGGTTGTGATTCTTTTAAGCACCCAGAATATGAAGAATAGGGCCAAGGCAGGCAAAGTGAAAATTGCTCTTAGAGATTAAGATCACAGAGTGTCATTCTTTTGAATTGTTTCAAAATGGACAGTTAATAAAGTGTCTCTCATAGAGGCCAGAAAAGTATTGGGAAGACAGGAATTTTGAGGAAGAACAACTGCTGTCAGCATAAAATCATTCAGAATATCTAAGAGAAAGCAATATTATACAAAACACTCTGAAACAATGTCATGTTGTAAACTGGAAGAATTAAATAAAATGTAGAACAAACAAGTACAAGGCAAGAAGCACCTACATAACTATTTCAACTGCTTCAACACACTAATTTGGATGAAGCAGTTGCCTATAGCACATGAAACAAAGTGATACTTAGCATTCAATGAGTATTATCTACCAAATAACAACAGGATTCCATTAAACAGTCAAATTCATACCTCAATTATAATTCTGTAAATCTGGGGTGAACCTCAGAAACCAAATTACCCCAATCAATGTGATTACATTTAATTGAGTCTTAACTCATCACATGTATTCAGTCAGCAATGATGTTTGAATGTAACTGCCAACATACAGCCAGAGTTATAACATAAAACAAAGTGATTGAAATGTTACTGAGAGAGATTAGAGAATGTCACAAATGTACGAGTTTATTAATTTCGTGGGCCAAATCCCTTATCACTATAACTGAAAAGACAATTGTACAGGACATTAACTTATTTTTGGGTCTAGCTGTTGTTTTTGGAACTGCAGTAACATGGTCATTGCTACCATTCTTTAGGAGGCTTGTTGGCAAATGCATCAGCTTTGACAATAAAACCGACAGGGGACAGGCAGAAGAGTAGCTCAAGGAAATCTTCCCACCCCAAAAATTACTTTCTTAGCTTCCCACCAGTAGTCAAATACCTCATTCTTACCTCAGTGTTTCTCTTTTGATTGCCAGTTGTCTTTTTTCTTCTAGATAGGAAAACCCGTAAGTGGATTCCAGACCATCACATTCCAGTAACTCTGTCGTGCATACACTTATCATTTCACAGCCTGCATTGGCATTACAGTTCCATTCTTATTTCTGTGACAGAAACTGTAACAAGAATAGGATTGGTAAACCAGGAAACTCTTATGATGGTGATTGTAATGAGGAAGGAGGAAAAAAAAAAAAAAGGGCAATTTTCCCCTATTCTTATAGTCTAAAAATTACACTTGTGCTGCTGCAAAGAAATCAGTGATGTTGTTAAGAAGCAGAAATGTCTCAGAATAATAATTTAGGAAAATATCACTCCTCTTAAACATAGATACATATGCAACCAAACTGATTTTTAATTAACGTTTTATATCAGAACTCATCAGAACAGTCAAAGTGTTAGTAATGTTAAACTTTCTCCAACAAAAATTCAAAGCAGAGCATCATCTGTGAAACTGTTGCAATGGAGCAGAAACAGGTTGGGTATCTTTTCCCCAGTGCAATTTTCTGCCTTAGTGAAGAAGCACACATTAAAAGCTGGTTCACAGCATTCCAATATCCTTTGTAATATTGTGAGTCCTTTTAAACTTGGTGTGATGCTTCTTATGTCTTTTTTTCCAATGTTAACAGAAATTATTTTCAGCCTAAAAAGTAATTGGGTATTGTCTCTATCCTGTGGCTTTTCACTTGAACTAGTGGACTAAGACAACACACTATCAAAAATCAATCATTAGAGAATGAAAAAAGGATGTTTGATAAAGATCTTTGTTACAAGTTGGATCATCTCATGTAGCACAGAGTTTTCCCTCCGTTAATGAGCAATAAACCATTTTCACTCAACACATCTGATTTCACTGGTGGTTCTTTCTCACTTTTTCAGTTTATAGAACTTTATACACTGCAGTTCCTCCCCTGAAACAGAGCAGTGAATCAAATCAAGCATGACTGGATAAGTAAGTGTTTTCTAAATTTCAGAAACAGATCATGAACATTTGAATTACCAGCAAAGCAGCTACAATAATTTATTGTCACAATTTAGAAACATCCGTTCTCAGTCAGGTAATTAGCAACCTGAGCATCAGAGAGTTGTCAGCTGCACTTCAAAAATGCAACTACCCCTTCAGGTATCTACCACAGGTTGTGATCTCATGAAATGTGAGATGTATATAAGAACTGAACATCAGATTCAATTACCACCTTTTAATTAATTACCATAAGCAGGATTTTTAGACTTCCCTTGATGGATTACTGAAAAAGATTCAAAACAGCAGGATTCATCAGAGAATCCAGCTCTGAAACATGAAGAAGGTCATGATGCATTGTTCTTGTTTTGAAACCCTGTATTCTGAAGTAAGATGCCTACAGCATTGATTCTGTGCATGTAATTCTAATTTATGCTAGAATTTTGCTGGGTTTCCTGAATTAAAAGCTGCTCTCCCTGGGATCTTGATCAAACACATACTTTTGTAACCCATCTCCATGTCCTCACAGAAACAGTATATCATCTAAAAAGAGGTTTCTGCTACTCTCTCCCCACCTATATAGTTTTGCTCATGATTTCTCAGATGATGGATATAAATATAGCCTGAATTTTAGATATATCAGATTCCACATCTACACTTCTGCAGGAGGCATCATATTTCCTACCAAAGATCTAAGAAAGAGACTCCAAGTACAGCCTACATAGAATTACTAAAGTAAGTGGAAATCTGGAAGTAAATTTGGATAGGTTTCATCTGGTGCCATAGGATTTGTTACCAACACAGTTGAAAAACCACCTAATAAAATCAAGATATAGTTAGAAAAAAATAATATCTGGTTTTACAAAAATACCATCTTACCAAATTAAATAATTTGACTCTTCAGTATCACAAGTTGGAAGAAGCTTATTTTTCTGTTAATATTGAAATCACCCATTAAATATCTCTTAAAGCTCACAAAACTGTTATGCGAACTACTTGCACATTTGATTTTTTTTAAGTCTCAATGCATAATACTTCTTGCCAAAACAGAAGAAAAAAAATATAGTAGCTTTCAAAACATTAACTCTGAAAAATACTCAAATGTTTTTGTATTCTGTCACCTCCCCACATTGCCCCAAGCAGTTTATTTTGAACATGGCATCTGTAAGAAGTGTAAGAAAAAACCAGAATGGATTCAACTTGCCTCATTTCGGACAATAATTCAGCAGCAGGGAAACTTTGAAACTTTTCTAAATGATATTAAGATGGATGATCACATTTTTACCCTCTTGTCTCTTCATCTTCCCTTCTTCAGGTATATTCACCTGAGCTTTTTTTAAAGTCTAGACAGAGTGTATGTAATATTTCATTCCAGTAACTATCATAAAAATGAACACTTTTTTAAATCATATATTATGATCTGTTGTGTGGACATGAAAGTCTTTTGGAATAGATTTTATCTCTCCTGAAGTTATATGTTACCTCTCTTAACCTTAGAAAAGCTATATACTATGTATCTCAGAACAAATAAGAATATATTACTTCGGAAGCACTGCAATTAGAAAATTAGTGTTTTTAAACCCAGAGGCACTATAATTAATTACTGTTCTCTAAATATTTGAAAGTTTTATTAATTTTTTGGTTTAAAGTGAATAAATGCATGGGGTTTACCATTTCAAAGCTAAATGAAAGTATCTTAACTTTTGAATAATTAAGTTACCTTACCCAGACATGTCAAAACTTTCTAGGGTAAACATGTTTTGTGCAGATGTATGATAAAAGCAATGGTGTACCTTAAATATTACAGTAAACATGGAAACTGAGGGAAAACTATTTCAAAGGAGGTATACTTCACATGGAAGATCATTAATGTTTTTCAGTTCTTGCTTACACAGAAATAATATTTCCATTATATAATGCTAGCGAAGTTAGCAACTATTAGCCTATTACACCTGGATTTATTTTTATTTTTTACTGTATTTTTCATTAGACTGTGACTTTAACAGGTTTATAGAAAAACATTACCTTTGCAGATTCTATCCTGAAACCCAGACTGTTTTACAACTAGAGACAAGAAGAAAACAAAATGAATGCCAGAAAGTAGCTTTCCCACTCTTCTGTATACAAAACTATTTGATTCTAATTCTTCCACTAAGACAAAATTTCATTGAATGGAAAAAAGAAAAAACTAACCAAGATAGAAAACCAGAAAGCTTCTGTATCTTCACAAATGCTGTTTCACACTAGTCTGCCAATTTTGTGCTCTGCAATTATTTAAATTTATTTTTAAAAAGTGGTAAAAACTGGTTTGTTGAATGAGCTTAAACACTAAGGAGCAAGACATCTGTCTCTGTAAGGTTAAGACAGGTTAAACAAAAAGGACAAAATAAGATAATTCATTTATAATCACTAGAGCAAGATTCACAAAGCTGAAGTGCATTATTTATACTATTCTTGTAGCTTATGGGTCAGTACTTTCTGATTATATTACAAGCTGTTTAGATAGATTACACACCGTGAAAAAAAATGAACCTGCTGCTTCTAAGGATTTTTGACCAATATCAGATTATCAAGATTGCAAATACTGCTCCTCTAATAGAATTTTTTTTACAATATGCTACATAATCAAATAAATGCAGGCGTTGTTTCTTCTTCTCTCAGGAGAGTTAGAAAATTGAGACATCAGAAATGTAAATCAGATGTCTTTTAGGTTTACACTTGCATTTTAATATTCACCTCAGTGCATCCTGATGTCAACACAAGGGGAGATTTCTTACCTACCACCATCTTAATGTAGGTCTCCCTTTCCCAAGCTTTATACAGCCCAGCCTTCCACATTCACATCACGGGTGACTCAACAGATTATCCAGTTTACGGCTCCACTCCACAAGATCACTGGAGTTGTTCTCATTTGTCTGCATTTTATCTGAACTGGAATAATGAACAAGAGCTGTTTTTCTCACAGAAGTTGCAAGCTCCTGCAGACACATCCCATAGAGTTTAATGTGTCAATAAGGTTTTGAAAATAAGTGTTGTGATACAGAGATAAAACAATCCTAGAGAAAAAAGACAGAACCTGACAGACTGTTGGTTAAAGATACTTTATACAAATATATCCCAAATGTAAGAAACACCCTGCAGAAAAATTGTCTGTGTATTACTGAAAAAGTGTGTTATAAAAAAAAAAATAAAATACTAACGAAATCTTTTCTTATGCTCAGACACTCAGAATATGTATTCTAGTGTCCTTTCACCTGTGCGAAGAACAGTTCAGGAAAAATTAGTGGATGGTGGAATAAAAGTTTGTTAGTTAATGAGCCTAATTTCCAAAACTGAATATCATGTCCTCTTTACACATAATTTAGAGCGTGATTTAAGAATTTTTTCAAGGCAAGGCATGAAAAAGAACAATTGCATAAAGTTATTCAAATTGCATGTAATCTTATTTTCATTTGGGAGTACAAATAGAACAAGTCCTATTTCAAAAAAGGCTGTAGAGCAAACCAGTGTGATTTTTAGAAAATCATGTAGAGGAAGATGATTTTATATGTGTGTCTTTTAACTTCTGAGTAACAATAGCACTACAATATTTATTTTGTAAAAGAGATGAACCAGGATGGTCATTACAATAGCCTGTTGATACCCAGTCTTACTAAGAAAGAAAAATCCAGATATTTTTCTATTATTATGGGCATTATTGCAATTTTTTTTACATCCTTCTTTTGGTTAGAGAGAGAAATATCCTGTGAGTTTATAGGGTTTAGAAAGAGCCAGACAATATCCTCAGGTGGTTCTAAAGAATACACAGCAGTTCAATCAACAGTATTTTTCTCCTAGCATGCTAAATAAATAAAAATTTTATCCAAATAGATAGAGAGATACAAACTCACTTTTGAGAATGAAGGTTTTAGTTGACAAGAGAAAAAAGAAACTTTTCAAGTACTTCCTAATTTGACTTCTTTCTGAAGCATATTGGTTTACCAGAAATTTTGCCCAGAAGGTACTTTTAATGAGCTACTCAGAAGATTTTTGTGCAAGAGAGGTTTAATACAAAGGCAATTTGTCTTAGTAACTCACATCTGTTTTCTATATACTAAGACTGAATTCACTTAAATATTTATGTGTCTTTCATATTTCCTTTTGGCTAGAAATAGTGGGTAAACTTATCTAAAATGCAACTTTACTCAAAATCTGGGTTTCAACTGTATGTAAGTCTCTTGTTCCAATATCTGTTAAGAAAGGGTTCCTCAACTTCAGAGTTAAACACTGTGATAGAGCACATAAAAGATAAATTTAAAAAAATAGTAGTGGAATCAAGACAAGGAAACAAACTGCAGTAGGAAAATCAACCCAAAAGAGACATTTCTGGCTCCCAGGACACTGTTGAGCTGATTCTCAAAGAAAACACTTAAATTTTTAATATTAATGTAGATGCAGAAATGGGGACATCTGGAATAAAAGCAGTAAGTAAAAGGATGTGATCTTTAATTTTTCACTGTACAGGCTGCAAGACAGGAAGAGTAAAAACATAGATATTGACCAACAAAGAAGATTTCTATTCTATCCTGGTTTTTGCCAACAAATTTGAGACAGGAAAGCCACACTAAGGCAATTCAAAATCCTACTATTTCTCTGGTAGCCAGAGTCTGATCAGGATCAATTGGCTATAACACCACAGTGCATGTCAGAAAACCATAGAAGACAACTGAATTTGCTTCTGTTTTAAGCTGAGAATAAATCACAGGAGTCTGACCAATATAAACAGAAAACTTCTGCCTAAATATTATCAGAAAGGAGCTTCCTTCAGTAGAGGTAGGGATCTTTTGCACACATAATCAAAAAAAGAAAGCCACCAAGCCCATAGCATTAGAAGAATTATTTATAAAATAGTAAAATGCATATTAAGCAAATTCACCAAGCTGCAAAAATTAAGGAAACAAAACCCAAATCATGCTGATTCATTAAGTTCTGTGAATGTGCATGAAAATTTAATTATGAGAAACTGAAGGAAGTCGTCATACTAAAACAAGTCATACAGATAAACTGCTATCAAATTAACATGTATAAACATGTCTAGAATTTATGCCATAGGCCCATTCAGTTTCAAGTTTACCCAAGGGAAACTCTTGAAATTTTGAGGCCTGAAGAGAAGATAATGCATGCACTATGAAATTTTCAAAGATAAGGTATTAGTTTTGCTTCAAGTTTTACTCTGTGTTTTGGAATTTAAAAGACAAAAAAGTAATTTGTATTTAAAATTCAGTAATCCATAAACATGAATAGCCTAATGTTAAGAAGAAAAAGCCTGCAGTTCAGTTTTCAACAAAACCTGCAGTTATAGTCAATCAGCAGGATTACTTTTGCATGCAAGATTATTACAGGAAATGAATAAAATTCAATAATTAATTGAATATTAAATAATGAAATGAATAAAATTCAATTAAAATTCTTAAAGTCTTCTAGACAAAGCTCATAACATTACTGAGGTATAATCAAGATACATCATTTAATTAAGAGCTAAGTGCATTTTTTCCAGATTTCTTAATAAAGTACACACTAAATAATAATTTATCCTCTACAGTTTTTCAAATTTAGAACATTTGGATATCATAAAAAATAGAAACAAAATTAATCTTTACATGTCAGATTTTTATAGCAAATAGAAACAATCATAAAGAGGACATCTAATCCTATATTTTGGGTCTCATGAAGTCCTCTGTGTTTCATTTGAGCAGCATGAATCTGAAAATATTACTAAAAGTCTAGGGATTACCAGATTAACATATTTTCTTTATAAACCATGAGTAGTACCACAATATCTGAAACTACTTAAAATGGCAGAAGTTATTATGATTACATGCAAGTAGATGATATATTCTAGAAAAAACAGCATAATGGGGAGTATGAGTATATTATCTGAAGTAAACAAAGGACTAGAAGTATTTGCAATAGCATATCCATAGATGTGGTGGAAATTACTAATCTGCCAAGAAGCTGATTATCAAGAAGAATGAAATAAAATTAATCTAGCGCTAATCAATTAAATACTCCAATTATATGATAAAAATACCTCAGAAAAGCAGACCCATAAATTATAGGCGTTTACAGTGCTTAAAAGATTACAGCCTGTGCAAGAAAGCATGTTTGATCCTTTGTTTGATTTAGGTAAAAAATATCAAAGGATCAAAGATTCTGAAAGATTTTAATGGAATTGTAAAAGATCTGTCAAATGCCATAGTAAAAAGCCAACTTCTAGCTGTACATCAGCAACACCTGATTTTAAAGGTGGTGGCAGACATGTAGAAACTCTACCTGTGACCCTACACATTAATATCAATATCCTCATATCCTAGACCAAACTGTCATTTGATATTTATACCACCAGACCCAATCTTATAAAAATTATACATATGTGCAATCTGGATATATTCATGTAATTAGGAGTCATAAATATCTTACAGTGAAGTAAATAATAAGCTAAATTAAAAATCCCTATGGATTAGCAATAAAGACATCATTTTCATCTCTGGATAGGTGTTAAGATATTTATGGCATTTAGAATGCAACTGACTGTCCACTCAAGCACCCCAAAACAACTGATCAAGATGCTCTATTGATTTTTTTTTTTCTCATCTTCAGTTAAGGTTTGCTTCACTGGCTTTGTTCCATGTAATTAAAAATTACTGGGCAATATTACCTTTTTTTTCATCATAATGGTTATCACCCAGCAGTTCCACCTACCTGGGATCAATCAATACTCCAGTTTCTATTAAACCTTGAAGTACATTAGTCTCCCCAACTAGAACTAGATGCTGGGCTTACATACCCTCACATACCTTCCTAATACACATCTAAGGATACGCACTAAGTGTCACTCAGAATTTCATCCTTGAGATGCTCATCAATGCTGATGAAGCCAAGAACAGGTGATATTTCTTAAATCAGAGAACCAACACAGGCCTTGCTTCTTCTGACCCATGGGTCAGCTTAGTAAAATGCATCAAACAATTCTTTCATTGGCTTTATCTGTATGATTTGAGACATCAGCAGTTATGTCTCCTAACTACCTTGCAGTGCACACATCTTTTTCTTACCTTGCCCTTTTCTGGCCCTTTCAACATCTGATGAAGAAATACTGTCTAATTTCCTTGTTTTTTTCCAATGAGACACCACCTGCTTTGCTTCTTTTCCTACCTACTGTAAGGTCTTGACTAAACTCAACATACCTCTCTCTCCAGCTCTAGGATATGACCACTTTATCACCCTTGGAACTCTCTGAACCCAACGTGTTCACAAAGAGAAGTAACACACCTAGAACTGGCTTCAACCTCTAATACAGACAAGGCTAGGGGGTCTCACATGAGCTCTTCTGCTCTGAATCCAAAGCACTGTTCTTCCCCCCCTCTAACTCACAGCCTCTTAACTGGAATTATCTACTAGGTTGTGTTTCTCTCAGGCATTGTGTATCAGCAGATGAAGAAGCCCTTTACACTGTGTTTAGTACTTGTGCTTCTTTTAAGGTCTAGTGTTTTTGTGATCAGTAGAATACAGCTACCTGTCAGTGCAACATTCCTTCTAATTTAGTATGCCATTTTTTTCAAAGTTTGTGCAATTAACTACAACCAGTCTGCTCCAAACATTCCAACACAATTGTTGAATAATAATTCTTGCAAAACTGCAAGATTAGGTTTCTATATTTATTAGTACTGGGTTTTTACCCAAAATTATTCCCTATTTTTCATTTTAAAAAATACGCTGATTTCAAAAACCTGAACAGCTATGGAAACCCCTTTCATGTTCACTGAATAGCTATACTATTTCTCTCTTGAAGGAACACAAAGAAAACTAGAACCTTTACCCTTTGCCTGTTCTTCATGAATTCTATCGTGCCGTGAATTCAGCTGTACATTTATTGTGAAATACAAAAGTCTTCTACAGCGCTGCTTCCAGGCATCTTTTAATAGCTGAAGCGTTTGTCTGGAGAGGCACTATGCCATAAACAGTCCTTTCCCTTCACCTCATAACTTTAAATACACTTTTCAGCCTTAACCTACACTACTCATGAAGTTTGGTTTAATTGTAAAGATATACATGAGATCCGAGGAAATAATGGTCTTAAGCAATATTTCATTTTAGGAGTTAGCATCTAAATGAGTTTTAAAAGCAAAATTAAACTCTTACTAGCTAAATATGATGTTGTTCTAAGAACTGGGTGGCTACATAGACCTCTTCTCATCTTCCAAAAATTATCAAGGGCTCCATCAAACATATTTTATATTAACCAAGTATCTGAAATTAAAAAATAAATTACCATTTCTCTATTTTATAAAAGTATTGTCAAGTTCACCTGAACGATACTTCCAAAGCAATTATTTCCAATGATAGTTGTCTAGTACTTTAACTTATAGAACTTTATTCATAATTTATGTTCATTACTATTCTTCCAATACAAATTTTAGTGACATTAACAGGTATGTTTTTATTTTGAATACTACCAAAAAATATAACTGTACAGGAATATTTTTGCAGAAGCAGAAAAGTTTGTAAGGCTATTTTACAGTTTGTATTTTTCTTAACATCCTGTAGTGCAGTAATTAGAGTTCTTCAATCTCTAATTATAGCTACAGCAATTCTGGACAGCTGGAATTAATTTTGGCGACATTAAAGAGACCATGTACAAATGCTGAACCTCTTAAACCACTATGAAAAACAACATTCCATATATTGTATCCTATAATGTATCCATATGATCCATCCTATAATGTAAGGGACTTTTTATTCGACAGGGGTGGGCGAGGGGTGTCTAACTTTTCCCATCATATGTTTTTCTTTGAGATGTTCCATTAACTGGTTTCTACTTTACAGTAGATACTCTGATCGATGTTCTTTGTAAGCTCTGCTGTCTAACTAGAAGTTAATCCTCAAGAAACAGAACTGATTCAGTGAAAACACCCCTTCACCTCTCTGTTTTTAAGATACTGATGCTTAAGACTTTTTTGGTTGGTATAAAGTTTTGGTTTCCAAACTGGATGTTCAAAACACCCCACATCTCAACGGCAGTATTTTTAAAAACTACCAGCAATGACTGCACATACACTTGATAAAAAACATACAATGCATTTACCTCTTCTAGTCAAGATACTTTACCATGATGATATAACAAGTCTTCACCATGTCCTTATCTAACCCAGTCCTAAGTAGGTTGTATGACATTTATAGGATGGCCAAGATGGAGACAGATATTTGGCTATATGGATGTATGCATCTTACAACTGCATTTTTATTTTCTATAGTAACAAGAAATAAAATATTTAGTATTACTAGAAAATATATCTGTATGTTTCAAAATAACAAAATTTCAGAAGAAATACTTTCAGAAAATCACATAAGAAAATGGTGTCAAGAAAAGACAGAGTTCATTAGACAAAAAAGCATGATAGAGTTCTTAACTTGCTACAAATATCTGCCTATGATATACCCATATACTATGATATGATATATGTGATGAACTAAGTTATAAATTTAAAACCAGCACAGCTGAACATATCACTTTGCTTCAGGCTTCAAAACAAGGAAAAACACTGGCAAAAAGAGCTGAAAGAAAGTTTTGTTTTGTTTTTTTTTTGTAGAAAGAGACTCTTCTTTTGATTTTGTATCCTGCTAATAGTATCTTCATGTAGTGCACTATGACTGTTTATTTGTAGCAGGTGTCTCTCTAGTGTCACATTTGACCTCAAATTTATCGCAAATTGCACCTACATGCTTTCATTCTTGAAACTGAAAGGCTACAAAATGTTCATTTTCAAAATCTGGATTTGTACATTAAAATTATTGAAACTATTGGTGAGGAAAAAAGGAAAAGTTCTTGTCAACATAGCCTTCCTCTGTCATCACAAACCCAAGAAGGGTGTTTAGATTAATCGTGGCAAAACAGAACTTTTAGTATATATATTGATTTCTTCCTCTTTAATGCTCCCATAAATCATAATCATCATGTGCCATGCCTATGTGCCCTTGATTCTGCCAGCCATAATCTAATTTTATAACTCAAGCTCCCCAGAAAAGAACATTTTTCTTAGTTTTTTTTCTTCTTATACATGCATTTCCCTGCCACTCTCCAGGAATATAGCTGATTTGAGTTAGGGTGATAAGGTCATTTCAAGGTCACCCAAGTAGATTGATAGATAGCAGGATTCCTGTAAACTCTAGGGTGCCTGTAGAGGCACCTTCAGAGGGCTTTTTAAAAAAGGTGGTTAGAAATACTTTTTAAAAAAAAATTCTTTTTTTTTTATAAATAGACTTAAGTCTTAGCACCTTTTAGAGTGAACAAACCAATTAACAATCTGAACCTCAGAAAGATGTACATTATTCTTTATAGTCTGAACTTACATGTTTCAGCTACCCAACTCCACAAGAATTTGAGAGATTTCTTCTTTTTTTGCTACAATATATTCCATTGGTTTGATATTGATGACAATTGTGAGCTCTGCTCTGGCAATATCATGACCTTCCTCGTATTCCTTGCATAAAGAGAAAAATCAAAACAGTAGTGCAAAACAGTTCTCAATTTTTATGTTGAGAAAATCAGACTCTCAGAACAGTGGGGGCTAGACTATTTATCAGCTTTACTGTAGAGAAGGTTTTTATATGGTATATTTAGGAACACAAAAAATGGGAAAAGCAGGACATGCTTAACCAAGAACACACTGAGATCATTAACTTCTTGAATGCATCCTTTTCCCATCACCTAGCTCACTTTCTCAAAGAAATAACTGATGTTAAAACTTCTTTCTTTCACTTACGTGCTCAACTTTTTCCCGAAAGCTACCGCAATCACTGGTACACCCTTCTTCTCCATCAGCCACCAGTGCCAGAACCTGCACATGGAGTAATGGGAATTCCAGTTTCCTCTGGCTGTGGGTACTCTGGACAAACAGCTTTGCCCCTGGCTCCTGGACCTTATTCACCAGCGCCCCTTAGAGTGCTTGAGGAGTCTGCCAAGCCTCAGGCTCATCACTGCAACTCATCTCAATTGAATTTTATCAACAGCCTAACACATTTCTTCTCACCAACTCTGAATTCTTTAATGGAAATATCATGACATTATTCAAAAGGATTCACTAGCTGAGCTGAATGAAGTAGATGGAAGCTAAAGACAGCAACCCCACAGGAATTTGAACAGAGCAAAGGCTTCTAATTTATGCAGAGATTAAAGTATGACTTGCTAGGAAGTCAAATTCACCAAAATAATTAGGATTTGATTTTATTCTAGTCTGCAGCAGTGCCATTACCTTTCCATCAGGCTACAGAGATGCTCAGCAGAGAATTGCTTTTTATTTTCCCTCAGAATAACAATTGTTGCATTATGAGTTGCTTAAATATTCATTCAGGTTCAAGAGGTACGAAAAGTTCCCAGACTTAAAATAAAATCTGATGAGGCTCCTTTCATTTTTGTGGCAGGGTAATCAAAGATGTAGGAAAAAATAAAAAATCAACCACCTGACTGCTAGAGAAGGGCAGAGCCAACAGTGTGAGCCAACACAGATCCACGTGCTGAAAACAATAGAAATAGAAACGTAACGAAAAATAATTATCTCTGACTTGTTCATATTGCTGATTCATTTTCTAAAAATGCAGAAACAATTAGGTGCCTATAATTTTCTTGCTAATTATAGAATATGAAACCATTATAAAATAAAATGGTGTATTTTCTATTGTCCTAGGTTTCAAACTTTGTGTTTGCTGTTGAGACATACCTCTTCTTGAAGACAGAAGAGGCAGACTTCATTTAGTATTTCAGGCTCGAGTCTCCCATTGCCTAATATCTTTTGTGGTTGCTCACTTCAGCTGAGCCTAATATTATTCAGATCCAGTAACATTTTCAGCCTGCTCTCCACTGATAAAAGAACTCCACTCAAGAGCCTGTACAAGATTTCTGAAAGGAGAATGAGAATGCTCACAGACAAAAAAAATCATTGTTCATTCTGGTAATAAAAAATCCAGGTCACACATTTAGAAATATTTCATTCTTGGTGTCCATAGGCAATCTCTAACACTGGCCTGGTTTAAGGATGAAACATGTTTCTGTGCACATTGAGCTCTGTCTGGCAATTTTTTCCTGTGATATACTCCAACTTAAACAAAATATATTTTCTCATATATGAAACATGATGAATTACAGAGAGAATTCAAACCAGCCATGTATGTCACACCCTTTCTCAGTTTTATCTCATCACAACTACTGACAAGATAAAAAGTGCAATTCCAGAACACCACCAAGCACACCAGAACACATGAAAGGAGAAGCAATCTCACAGTCATGGAGCTGATGAGGAAAATTCACTCTTGCTTTTCCATCTACTCTTTTTTTTTCTCTTCTTTTTTCTTCCCCTGACTCCAAAGGACAAAGGAGAAGGGGAAGAAGCAAAAGCGACTGCTAAGAAGAGAAAGCATGTAAGCAGGATTAGTCTCAAGGTTGAAAGGACTGGAAAATTTTCTCTTTCTTCCACTCACTCTTCCTTTTCTTCTTCCCTAGGTTTTCCTTTGTTCCTCTTTCCTCTCCACACAATTCACCTTCAGTACACATCCCTAATACTGTCAGCTTCCATTACCCCAGTAACTGTTCCTCCATGCATTGTGGTCATGGTGGCTCCTCCAAACCAACTTTTCCTGGGAACAGAGAAACAGAACAGTACACAGTGTGGGGATAGTCTCACCTAAGTGAGGGGGCATGGATTTAAACCAGGCTCATTAAAACCAAAACAAAATTAGCAAATAAAACATCTTCACATGATATGCAGTTATGTATATTCTCAGAACCATTTGAAACAGGGCTGGGGTTTAGTCCCTCATGCCATCTATGAAAGACAACAGATTAAATCACTGCTTTACTTTAAATAATTCGGGGTTTGATTGGTCCCATTATGCTTAGCAATTAGGAAAGTTATAAATTAAAGAACTATAAAATGGATAGATCAATCAAATTCAGTGTGTAAACAAAGTGGGAGTACTTATGATATAATTTACAGAGTATTCAAGACATTATAATGTTGACAATTCATTCAAATGGCAAGGAATGTAACAAAATATGAAAATGGCAAAACATCAATCAAGTCTCTTGAAAAGACTGCAGTTGAATAAAGGGAAACCCATTAATTTAACCTAATTTGGCCATTTTTCTCCTGTCTGAAAGTAAGATCTACTCAATGACTTCACAGGGCACAGCAGTTGAAAAAGAAAGAGGGAATTAACTAAAATAAGCCTCCCAGGGAATCTTTGAAATAGATGATTCCATCTGATTCCTTAATTTCTTCAAATTAAACATGCCACACCTCAGTATCTGGAGATATTTTTAAAAACCTAGAACATTTAAAAAGGAATGTCACATAGCAGTATTCTTTTATAGACCAAAAATAAAGACAGCGTTATTGATCCAGGCAAGTGTTTGCACAGATATCATGTCAAGGCTGGAAACAGAGCCCACGTCTTTTTTCACAATATGAGCTAAAATATATGCACTGGTAACATTTATTTTTCATCTAAAATCTTCACTATTAAAAAAAAAAGTCTCAAATAAATTTCTAAGAAATTATCTATGTTAAGTTTGGAAATCAAAGATTGATAATCCATGAAACAGGAGAACTGATGCTGTCAGTTTATGTTTTCAGCTGTATTTTAATCATTTTAAATGAACAATTTGCACTATTTTTGCTCCTCAGTCACGACTGTACGTGAGAAGTAGAACTTAACCAGTACCTCCTGACAAGGTGGAGCAGGTGTTCTTTTTCAAAAATGTCTGAGATAAAATGAAAGAAAAGAAACATGAAGTACACTTAAAATTATTGCTGGAAGTAATTCAAAAGCCTGCATCACCACCCTCCGATACAGAGAAGAATGTAGGCTCCTGGAAATCACTGCTATCACAACTGCAGGAGAGAATCTGAAAGTCTCAGATCTTAAACAGTCTCTGCACACAGTTTAAATTGCTAAAATTCACGTTTCACTGAAATCATGTCATTTCCTAACTTTGGAGAACTTGACTTCCCAGTTTCACTTTTTTGGAACATTGTGGCTACTGACTTAATTTTAAAAAGTTTTAAAAGAAATTTTGACACCATGCCGTATTTGATAAACTACCAAAGCCTGTACAAGGTTGAATGAGCTGGAGATACGAGTCTTTTCAGTGTCCCACCATAAACTAGCAAAATTCACACTAGGGGTTTCAAATCTATAAGGAATTGGATCCAAGAAAGAGCGTCAAAGAGATGACTTTGAAGTCACTCTTAAGATGTCATTAAACAGGAGGCTACAAGCTTACAAATAATTTTTGTCACCCAGGATAAATTTATTTTCTTAGTTTTTAATTTTACTTCACTATTTTAGCATCAGAATACTCTATGGTTTTTCACATGATCTTATTAAAATTTAAGCATGTACTTATACATGTTGAGCATCCCAAACACAAGTGTATAAATCAATCAGCGTAATAAGAACTCAGTTTATTTGAACTGAGATTTCTAAAGCCATAAACATTTTATCCAGCTAAGCCTCCTCTCTTCACCTCCACTTTTTAGCCATGCAGTTGTACCCTGGAGCTACAAAGATGGCAAATTACAGCTCTGATATGAGGTCTGACTAGGGAGCACTTACTACACTTTGGCATAATTTCTCATGATTTTCAGATGGCTATAAGAAGTCTTTAAGGCATTAGGAATCTCTAAGATCTATGTAACAATAGAAACTGCTGCCAAATGAGGAATTTTTACAGATTTTCAAGTATGGTTGCTAATAGAAGTGATAGTAGTGCTACCATGGCAATGCCTGAAGCAAGAGAAATAAGACAAAGGTTAGGCAAAAGTACATGAGCTTATAATGAAATTATATTCTTCCCTGATTATGGACCTTTTTATCAGATAAAACAAATTGCCGGCCACGCGTGCCAGTGCAGAAAGAGCTCTGCAGAGGAGAGACTGAGCAGAGTGGGCAAAAGGAACATCATCAGCCATGAATCTACTACTCACTAAGTCTGCAGAAAGTCAGAAATCATCCCTTCTCTTTTGCAATATTAAAAGAGATTATTATTTTGGCCATTTAACATATATTAATGAACTAGGTGCCATTATGTTCACTTGTGTGAAAAAAAACCCCCATATTGTTTTCCCCAATAATAATAATAACAATAATAACAGCAATAAGAATAATCCTTATACTTAATTTTTACACGACTTTTTTTCTTATGGGTTCAATCAAAACTGAGAGTTTAGAAGTATATAAGTTTAGACAAATAATTTTGACAGAGGAGCAGATGATCCTGCCATGGTATCTGACACACAGCAAAATACTTGCAGTGGAGTCTGTATAAAATATATTTCACTATTTTCTTGCAGTTACAGGCTTTCATAGAACAAAACACTGACCTACTGTGGATTTCAACATTTTGTTCATGTTGAACTCCTTAAAAATTTGCAAGCATTTAAAATACTACAGGAGACTACGCTGAACTGAATACAAAGGACACTGCCATTTCATTTCCTAGTTCTGAAAACCAACATTGGGTTCTGCAGCATTTTTATCATTTTTCTGTTGACTGACACTTAGAAACACCCACTTCATTCCTAGCAGCTTCACTCACTGAATCATTTTCAATTGAGTTGAAGAAAAGTGCAGTGAAAGTCCACAGATGAAAAATCTTATCTGACTACTGTGTGACTCCTTTTTCTTTTTTTCCTGTTCTTTTTTCACCCTTTTTTAAAAAATCCATTCCCTGCACTTCTGTCAGACTTGGATTTTTTTTTTTTTAAGGAGATTGTGCAATTTCTTTCTAGCAATAATTGTGAACATATAAGGTAATTTCAATATTGAGTTCTCTTCTTATAACAACTTCTAACGTGCCAATCTACATGCAAAAATGTTCATACAGCTTTCATTGTCTAAAGTCATACTTAACAGTAAACTGCAAAATGAGTGGTTGCCTGCAACAGATTTTTTTTAATAGCAAATGCAACATATGCCAAAGCCTCAAAAAACATTTGGATAATTTAACAATTATCTAAAATTGTTAAATTCAGTGTTAATTTTCTGTACTCACAGTGCCAGAAATATGTTTTGATTTTTCTTGCCATATTTGTGTATATATACAGCATAGGAAAAATAAATGCATTCTCTTTTCAAAAGTAAAAGCAAATAGGATTCCTCAACGATTAGGAAATTTGAATCCATTTGTAAAATCTGTTAATTTTATGCATCTATTACAAGTATATGGTGGGTTAAGCACTGGCCAAATACCAGTGCACCCACTAAAATTATTTATTCACTTTCTGCTGTGAGATATGGATTAGGAGAAGGGCAAAAGTAGGCTCTAAACTTTAAAGGATATAAAGAAAGCTTTATTAACAGAACTAAAAGAATAATAATAAGAAACAGAATAAATCTTTAGAACACTTCTCCCCCATCTCCTCTTTTCTTTCCCACTGACAACATAAAGATAGAGAATCTGGTATTTTCAGTCAGTTTACCACTTCTAAAATGATCTTCAATTCACTTAGGGAGAGGAGTCTCTCTTGCCATGCCACGGAGATTTTTCCAGAAGAAACAATTCTCTCATGGTTTTAATTTTCACGAATAGCAGGCACCCAGAAATCTGCAATCATGAAGTCCCTCCCACGGATTGGTAGTGTCCCAAACTACCAACTGCCACCATGGGTCATCGCAACTTACTGGGGTGGAATTTTAAGGATGAGCTGTTCCAACACAGAGACAAAAGTTCTCTTCATTTATCTCTAGGAACAGAGGTCTTCTTCTATTCCTGGGGCAAGGTTTCTCATTTCTCTCATCTTGCTCTTTCTATTCAAGCTTTTCATCAAATCACAGCTACTTCAACATCTGCTTGCTCCAGCACGGGTGCCTCTGCTCATGGCTGTGGTTAGAATCTACATCCCCCAATGCATTTCATGAGTTAAAGTGGAAAAAAAAGTCTGATGTATAAATTATATCTTCACCATAGCCTTACAAGAGAATTTCAGCCCAGGACTAGGGCACCTCCTCATTCTCCTCCCATCTGGGATTTGATTCCTTCTTCACTAACCTTGGTGTCTCCATGTTTTCTTCACATGCCTTCATTTTTCCTTTCCTCTGGTTTGGGAGAAGGGTGGGGGGGGAGCTTCTCTCCTCTGAAGAAAGCAGGAAGCAAGCTTTTTGCAGTTTTCTCTACTCTTAAATGAAGTGATTTGTAGAGGTGGTTCTAGCTTTTCTAATTGTTCACTTGCTGTATCAGTTTTTTTAAAGCCAGTCAGTAACTGGCTCTGCCAAGCACACAGGAAGGGCATTGTTCCTGCAAAAAGGAAGCTGTTAATGATGATACTGCAAACGTGCACAAAGCACTGATCACAATGTCTGTGCCTATTTTTCAAAACTTAAAAGCAAATGCAAAAACCAGGTTTTCAGATTTGAAGACTGACTTAGAGCTTTCCTCCTTCATTTTCTCATTACGCTTGGATAATTCTCATCAGTATATTCCTCATGAGTGAAAACAGACACATGCTTGTCGAGCCTTTCCTTTGGGGATTTCCCAATAAATGGTGTGGGAAATGTTGTATTCTGAGTGCTGAACAACAGCCAGTGTGGAAAGATGAAAAAAAAAAAAATATGAAAAAGATGCTTGCCATTTTCTTCTCAGGGAATTCAGAAGACTTGTAACTGCATTACACTAAGCTTCAGACTAATCTACATGTTTAAGCCACAGAGACACTGTTTTATAGATTGCTTCTGCCAGAGGAAACCATCAGCAGCTGTGGAACAAATCCACATTTCAGAACTGCAACATTTTTGAGTAGGTGACAGTAAAAGAGACTAAATAAATCTTTTTTTGCAATAACTGATGTCCTCGCCTTTCTTCACCACAGTGACAAGTTTCTCGTGTATTATAAAACTTTGCCAGACACTTCAAATATTTCTCTCTGGCAATAAACACATGCTCTTGTTCATCAAAGGGAAACTTAAAATCAGGAAAACACCATGAATAACAAATACCTGGAAGTCACTTGGGTATGACTTAATCCTAGCAATCAATTATATCTCAATAACTCAAAGTAATAGCATTAAGAAAAAAAGGAAAAACATGTTTGGACAAGCTGGAAAAGAACTGAAGCCTTTACACACAAATAAGCAAAACTATTATTAACCAGTCACCTAGCAGCAAAATACATCCCATGTAAACTGAACAAGATCAAACAAAATATAACTTAAAAGAACACAAGCCTGGTAGTGATAGCGCTCTCTACTTTTCCCTCTGAGACCTATAAGAGAAACTTCCATTTATTGGGTTTCAGTCTTGGGTTTTAGTCCTGTCACTTCAGTACAGACCTTCTCCCCTTATAACATGCCTTCCCTCTCAACTGAAGCCACTCCTGATATCTCAGCCTCTCTGAGATACCTGGAAGATATTGCCAAACATTATAACAAAACACTCTTAACTGACTTTTTAAGTCTTTCTTTTCCAAGATACAAAAGTTGCATTGGATGGATACACTCTTGACCAAAGGAGCATTTTGATGTACTTTATTTAGTTACTAGAGGTGTAGAAACCGAAGAATGCGAGCTGTGAGTATTCACTAAGTGTAATAGTTTTCATTCTTTGAGTTTTTAAGTCTCTCAACCTTCTCCATTGTTTAAAAGCCCCCTTTGTTTTTTTAATCTGATCATGCTGAGCAGCATAAAGATACTATGAAAAGTTCTGTGGCATCTCTACCTGTGAGCAAACACTGCTCTCAATGAATGTGGTCGTAGATGCTCCTATGAAGTTTCCATATAAAAATCCAATTGCATGCATACTTCTGATTACAGATATTGCCATAATCAGTATTATGAACATAGCCCATGTACTACAATACTGAATCTGCCCTTCCAAGCCCTTTCCAAACTAATAATTTTGTTTTTTGTTTTAGTATTAACAGCAGCACCTGACCAAAGAATATACTGTCAGTTTACATGTATATCCCAAGAAACTGGGGAAAATTTATCCTTATTACATTTCTCATAAACATTTTATCCGGCTCTCCAATTAGTGTGTTGTTTTCCTAACACTGGCACTAGGGCTTCTTCTATCTAAGTATAAATACCATAGAAGAGGGAGCAGATATTACTGGTATCAGAAACAATGAAAGTGAAATAATTTGCCATGTTTTAGAGCAGTATTAGAATGTATAACAGACTTTTTAATAACACAAACTGAGACTGATTTAGAAATCTCTAAAATGACATCTGAGAAGGACTTAGAGAAGCTGGTAAAAACAAATGACAACTAATGTATCTTTCACGTTGGCTGTGGCAGTGATTTAGTGTATTGCCTGCAATGCTAAATATACACCATAAATCCCTCCAGCAGAAGTGTTATTATATTCATCCATCTCTACTTTATGAGCCAAATTTTTTTTTTCTTTCAAAAGCTTGATTGTATAAAAAGGAACTCATTATATAAAATAAAATGTAGGCTACAGCAAGTGATCTTATATTACCCTAATGAGAATTTTATCTCAAGAAAACATCCTGGACAGACCCTGTGGTCATGTTTTATAGTTAAAAACTATTTATTGAGTAACAGTGGGCAAGCCCTTTTGTGAAAGATAAAATGGTAAGTGGTCTTAATAAACCTACATCAGGTGCTCAGTTTTCTCCTTCAGCATAAGCTATTGTATACAGTTTATTAACAATATGAATTGGAAAGAAAACCCTCAACAGTTTGTAAAGGAACATGACAAAAGTAGGCATCATTTTGCTGACTGAGACTATATGAAATAATTGAAAGATAAAAGAAAATCTTAAGGGAAAATTAGTATCAGTGTGAAGAGGGTCTCCTTTTTAGTCAGCTGACAATGAAAATTCAGACAATTCAAACAATTTGGTGGTTTTGAAGTACTTAGTCCACAGTTCAGCCCAGTGGTAATAGCAATAAAGCACTGTAGTGGGGATACACTCACTGCCTGTATCTTCACATGACTTCAGGATTCAGCCTGAGAATAATTCAAATGATGAAGCACTGCACTGAGGATTAGTATAAAGAATACTATATATCTGAAAAATGCAACTGTCCATCAGAAAAGTCAGTGGGCAAGATTCAAAGTGACCATGGGGCTATAGCTTCACATGTGGTGGGTTGTTTTTTTTTTTTTATAGTCCTAGCATTTGAATTAAGTTATTCAGTCATTAACGTCCACTGAAATTTCCCTGCACATACAGAGATGTTTATGAAACTGTCATGATAAACAGTATGACTAAGAGAGGCAAAATTCCAGGTTTTGAGCAATTTGCAAGGCCAACTTTAGCAAAAAACAGGGCATTCCCTGTGAAAAGCTTCACAGTGGAGATAAAACATCATTTTCTAATGAGAAATTTGAGGGTTTTACCCAGCTTTAGTGACATGTGGTAGAAAAAAATTTAGAATAGTTGTTAAAACATCCTTGTTGCAAGTACAGGGTTTAGGAATGAAGAAATATAAAAGTCTGTTCAACAGTTGGAGGGAATGAAAGTTTGGCAATTGTGTGTTTCACTTATTCAATTAATAGTGTGTTGTGATTTATCTCTTATAGCAGATATACAGCCACCCATTTAATCTAACACGGGCTTTGAATGCACTTTATAATTGTATAATTTATCAACACTTAGCCATTTGAATAATAAAGCCAACTGATTGGTTTTAGTAGAACATCAATTATATGTCACTGCCAATATTTCAGTTTTGAGAAATGTTGTCTTCTGTTGCAAAGCATTAGCATGCCTTTGATTTTATGATCATTTCTTTAGCAAGATCAATGAACCTGGGAAAGCCTACAAAATATTGGTACTTAAGGAAAGTCCACCTTGCATCATTTGGCAAGACTTAATCATCAATGCAAAATAAGCAGCTTTCTGTGCCAGAGTAACAGGTATTTCCTACATGGTAGTGCATGGGCAGCCATCCTCACAAGGGTTTTCAGAATGATTCCTCTTACAATTTCAGCTGATGCTAAGTAGCTCAGTTTACCTGATATCACACAATTCTGTGTGATAACATGCAACACACCTCAAAAACAAGGACAAGAAGTTTGGTTTATGTGATTCCCACCGAGAACTAGAGGTAGAGGTGTCAGACTTTCTCACATGATCCTTTATATCACAGAGGTCAGCTAAAAACCAACGAGGTACTTCACATTTTGTGCATTATGTTTACTGAAGAATTTTTTTTATCATTTAGTCCTATGATCTGAGTGTCAGGGACACACAAACCTGCATGATTTTAATTTTCAGAGTAGCAGCTTGCATTAGCAGGATTTAGGGGAAATGCTCCAAGACTCATACCAGAGTACCAGAGACTTCTCTTGCTGTTACCCACCACTGTTTTGGGACTATAGCAGTGAAATTTTGCAATGAGCAGGAAGGAATTTGCCAGCCAAACTGAATTCCAAACTAATTACAACCACCTGCTACACGGGAATTTTGCTCATGTTCTAAGAGAGGTGAAAAAATGTGCTTTTTGAATGCAGTCAGCAATAATGGGATTTTACTTGCTGCTGGCTTATACTAATAAATTGACAAAAGCAAGTTTCTGAGGAATTTTTTTTTTGAGAGAAAAAGAAAGCTAACACTGCTCACATAAGAGAGAAAAATCCTTAAGAAAATCAATGCAATAAATTGATGTCAATGAAGCAAAGATTTTGCATCAGAAAAGGAAAAAAAAAGAAAGAGAAAGTTAAAAGGAATAAGAGTGCAAACTAGCAGCATAAAAAAAAAAATTAAAATCCTGACACAACAGGCCACAAGGGATTCTTTAAATCACTCAGCAAGCCTTTCATTTATGTATTAAATGCTGAGGGCCAAGCTTTTTCACTCATGCACTGGATGTCCATTCCAGCATTTAGCTGCTACATTATTTCAAAGCTGTTAAAAGCACGTAGACATCTGTGCTGTCCTGCACATAGGGGAATCTTGGCAGATTCCCAGAATAACGAGGAAGGAAAATTTCGGAGCAAGAAACACGAGCATTGCAACTATTCCTTTTTGCTCTTGCCTCTTGCTGCATGTTGTCATCGCATGGAATCAGAAATGGAAGAATGTTAAACAAACCATGCCTAATTTGGGTTCAGTGAACAGGCTGCAGAGTTTGTCAGCTGTCGGTCAGGCAGCCAAGTTCCACCAAACAAATCCACGCTGGTTCGCAAGGTAATGCTCCTGCCATTTACTCACTGGGAGACCTCTCTGCACGACTGGAGCTGTCTCCTCAGCCCACACTGAGAAGTGACCCTGAAAAAAGCTCTACAAAAAGATGATCCAAATATCAACTGGAGCTAAGGCATTTCAAGAAATCCCCCGGGGCGTCAGATTAACCAACATATTTGGAATTTCAAGTCTTGTTTTCACTGTGATGCCTTGTAGAAGAGAAGAGATTTCACAACAAAACCACCAAAGTGCTGATGTGTCTGAAAGGTGTATATGCAGACATTATGCCCTTGTGCATCTATTTTTTCCTCTCCTTTTTCACTGTGACGTGTGAGCTCAAAACAATCACACTAACCAAAGAACAAATGCATAAAGCAGCTGCACATTAAAATCTCCACATTCTATAATATTTGAAGAGTAAAAGGTTTTTTAACAAAGAACACAAGAAATACGCCATTAAGAACACTGGTTTATCAAGACCACAGTTGCGACAGATGCCATAGAAGATTCCATTTAGGAATAGCATGCATTCTCAGCCACTTTCCCTGGTACATTTCCCTTTGCATTTTCCTGGTAACCACAGCTGCTGGATTTGGGATGTTATGAGGTTTGTAGACACTTATTGACTTTAGTATCTGCTGACCACGCATTTGCAAAATCCCCTTTTGAACATCCTCATTCATCTGCTTTCAAGTTTACTGACTATAAACATGTCTGTGTCTGAATAATCTGATCTATATTGCTTTGGAAAACGGTATTTAATTCTGTAATTGAAGATCAAGTTGTGCTTTAATTAATTCCTTTATGGCTAGTGAGAAATTAAGTATTACCCCACCCATGTATTAAGAAATTCAAAGCTAGAAATGAAGGGTGAGGTCTTTCATAAGCATTCATAACCATTGGGATATAAATACTAAAACATAAATGGCCATTCCATTCCAGGTTCTTCTGGTTTCAACTAGGGAGGTTTTTTCAGATTAATTTTAATAGATTCATTCAAACATTTTACTCCAGTTACTTTGTACCAAAAATGGGTAAGTGTGTGTTTGATTTTTTATGAGGAGAAAGTTGTTAGCTATTTTTCATAGAGGGCTGTGACTAATTTTATATTATAGCCTTGGCTAATAGACAATTAAGTGTTTCACTCAAATTAGCTATCACATAGCTAGAGGCAAAGTGGGAGGAAGAAAAAACTTGGATTTTGCAGTAAATTTTGTACTACCAGCTTCTGAACACCTCTGTGAAGTAGCTGATAGGAAATGCCATACTGGATAAGCATAACCTATGTTTCCATTTTGTTAATAGCAGTCTCAGAAGCTTAATTAAAAAAAAATATAAGAGAAGCTTAGTAAGAAAATGACAGGCAGAGGAGGAGGAACTTCCACAGCCAACATTGAAGCTGTAGAGATTTCAAAACAAGTTTCCTGGGTCAGGCTTTTCACTCTCATCCATTACTGTTATTACTTAAATGCAATAATCCCCTCACAATGCAGCCGTGCTTGCCTTGGTCCATCTCCCTCCAGATCAGCAGAATTGACACTTGCCTATACACATTCTGCTGCAGAATTCCCTTTCACCAAGCACCTGCCTTTGCAGGATTTTGTTGGGTGTCCCCAGGTAAACTACCACCACAAGATGTCAGTAATCTGTAAAAGCAGTTCTTAAGGCACCTGAACCAAGAGAATGTGCTCAACATGGTCCCCTGGGCACAAAGAATGGGGAGACACCACACCAGCACAAGGCCTTTAGCAACACAGCACTCAATGGCATCAGCTCTTGTAATACACCAGAGTCCCCATCTGCATCAAGTTATTAATATTTGAAATATTCATTCTTCAACTACCACTTTAAAAAGAGAATCACCCATACATATCATCATAATTGCTTTACAGCAGTGGCCTCAAATCCTTACAATGATACATTAGAGCAGACAGCCAAGAAAGAACCATCTACATTTTCCTGCTATTTATCCAATAAATAGAAGCTTCCTATCAGAGCTGAAGGACATACTGTCTCTTTTGTCTCATGTCCGCTGTTTGGATTAAGGATACTGCAAGTTTCTTTTTATATTATATTGACATGAGCATGAGGACTTCAGCTGGATTTAGAAAGTTACTCACATGCCAATATATAACTTCTTATTTATGCAGCAGATTATATATTGTGCTGATTTATCATGCATTTTCTGTCACAGTCTGGTAGCTTCTTCACTAATTCTTTACTGGTCTTCTGCAACTCATAATTGTTTTCTTATAGTCTAAAGACAAAGTATTATTTGTTTCCTAGCAAATACAATAGAGACTTAAAAATTAAATAGGGAATCGATACATCAAAAAAAGGCACCAAACCAACACAAAGAAAAATGGAGGCTAATCATGATCAAGTGTACACTTATATCTAATTGGGAGAGACACACAAAGAATGTGAAAGCAGATGTCCTTCACTGAGTTTTGGCAACCTGGTAATTTCTGCCTGCTCAAGAAGGCAGCAATAATGCAGATAGGTGGAAGCCTCTCTTCCAGAATAGGTGCTGCTCCAGGTACAGAATTTGCAAAACCTCAGGGGTTTAAGGTTAGTGTACTATGTAAAGTGGTGTAAAGTTTCTATATGGTCAAGGTGAAAGTCATGTCTATAACCAGCAAAATATTCTCTGAATTCCTTTTTGCTTTCTGTACCTTCATTTGCAGCCAACAGCCCAGTAAGGAGGAACCAAATGTGCAAATGCCTCTTTCTCAACTCTGTTCATATGTATCCCAGTTCCACCTTATCTTGTTTTGGATATTTACAGAGCCAGAAATTTTCAATCAGAAATATCTCAAAACTTACAGCAATGCAATTATTCACTGGATGCAACATTAATGATACAGAGAATTAAGTGTTTATCTTTGAACTGCACATTATAAAAGACAGACTAAGAAATCTCAGCTGTCTAATCCATGTGTCCAACTTTGGCATTGTTCTCACTGGTCCCAGAGGGTGTAGCCTGAAGGGTCTTTAATCAGGAAACACTGAAGCCACCAGAGGGTGAGTTCTGGCTGTGGTCATACTTTCTATTCGGATATAAATACAAAACAAAATGAAACCTACAAGATTCTGTTAATGAGTCTATGGTTCTATAATGTGAGAGCAACATTAAAGAATGAATTTCCATCATTCATGTAGTGTTGAGTCAATAAAAGCTCTGATTGTTCTGGATGGACAAAATTAGATAATATTCCCATCAGTGTTTAATTAAAAGTTTATCCAACTTATTGCTGAGATTTCTTGATGAGCTCAATATAAAAACACTTTAGTGTTTTAAATTTTTCAAGTTAAAACACTCTTAAATGTATTTCTAAAAACTTCAGTAACTGTTGTCAAGCCACTACAGGGTTTTGGAAGTAACACAGACACACAAATATTCCTGTTTGAATTTAACTCATCTTATGCTGTGCACAAAAAGAACTGAGCTGCTAAAACACCCCTTGTAATAAAAAAATCCTTCCAGGGAGAAGAGGTGAGTACCTCTCCACATCTCCTCCTCAGGGAGCTGCAAAGAGCAATGAGGTTGTTTTCAGTGAGGACAAACACAGTATCCTAAATCACTCCTCAGATTCCTTTCAGCAGCTTTGTTGTCCTCTTCGAGGTACAGTCAAAGGCACCTCAATGTACTCATATGCTACTTTATATTTTGCTAATCATTCTCTTCAGTCTTCCCACTTCGCTTAATTGTACCTCAAAACCCACAGAATTAGTGAGATGAGGAAAAGAAAATCAACCGCACAAGTATGAAATAAACATTATCAGATTAGTCTGCCCTTTGAAGTTGGAAAATAAGTGGATTATGAGTGAGGAATAAACTGCTCCTGCAGGAAATTAGGAGTCATCTTAGTAGGAATATTACAGGGAATGTATTTCGGCAATTTTAGACTTTTAATCCTACTTGGATGACTATGCTTCAGCTGGGTAGGGAATTTCAGGAAAAAAATAAGGATCAAGCCACAAACAAGCATTTTCAGGAATATAGTAAAACATATAAAAGCTGTTTGGTTTTTACTCACATATGAATAAACACTGAAAGATTTGGTCTAGAGAAACACACCATCAAAGGAGCATCCACAAATATACTCCATTATTGAAAGCCTATTATAAAAACTGCAATTTAGTGTTCTCCATGGCCCCTGGAGAAAAAGAAAAAAGCATTTTATGTACAATTAAAAAACTCTCATTATGGAATACACTCAGGCTGTTACAAAGTTAGGCAGTACAGCAGGCTATCGTTATTTAAGGGTATGGAGAACAGAGTGGACACATAGGTGGTAGGGCTAGGGTTACATTTTAAAAATAGATTATGTTTAATGTTTTTGTAGAGTTGGATGCACAAGTCTTACTGCTACGTATTTCAGTGATTTGGATGACTGCAACAAAAGTAAAAACAAATATTGTGCAGAAAATTACCACAATTCTGTCTCTGGTTTCAATTTTTGAAGTAGCACACTGCACTTAAAGTGTGTACTTCATTTTCCAGCTGTTAGAGAAGAAAACATGATAATATTTAATTTCTCAGAAGTCTGCACAAGTTGACCAAATTATTTTGAAACAATTCTCTGTTTTTCTATGTCATCAAATCACATGCTGTTATAGCATAGAGAGAATGTCCCTTTATAGCACAGAGAGTGTCTTGGGGACAGAATACAGTTTGCTATAGTAACCACTATTCACACTTTTAAATTTTTTTTGTACACTCTGTTTTTATTAGCACCTTAAAAATGCCTCTGAAATGTGACCAGTGTATTACCTATATTTATTTTAATACAGCTCTTAAGAATTCCTTTTTTTGTAACCTATCTGCACACATTGACAAAAGATCCTTCTTCTCCATGACCAAAGTATTAAACTCCCATTAATATTAACACCAACTTCTAAAAAGCTTTCTGTTATGTTTTACAAGAACTCTGGGTGCTATACTATCAATGTTCAGTTCAAGATTAGTTCAGATTCTGAACATTTAGATACAATCAACAAAGAAAGGATGACAAGTAATTTAAGGGGAATCACCTGAGATCAGATGTTGGCTTTATTAAAGACTACTGGCACAACAATTTAGATACACAATGCCATTGACTCATATACTCAGCTGAGCATGAAAAAACACACCTCATTGAAAGAAAAGCAAAAAGTGTTTTCTCTATTGTTTTCTGCTACACCATTGAAACCAGCTGCAATAAAATGCAACAGTTCTAAGGAAGGTACAACACAAAATCTCAGAGGGGCTCGGGCTGGAAGGGACTTGGTCCACCCCTCACTGCTCAAATCAAGGCAAACTCAAGCAGGCTTTCTCAGCATCAGGTCCAGGGAAATTCTGAATCTTCAAGGAAGAAAACTCCACGAGCAGCCTGGGGAATGTTGCTTCAGTGTTTTACTGGGCTCTTGGGAACATTTTTTCTCAGATTAAATGGTTCTTATATTTCAATTCATGGACTCACCCCCGTTTTGGCCCTTCACTGGATACTTCCTAGTTAATGTTACCACGATTAAGCTTAAAGAAGTTGCATCTACTGAGCTTTAATAATTTTTCTGACATATGTAAATATGGGCAAAATACATCACAGTCAGAATTTATAATTCCATACACAGGTGAAGTGTTATATCCCAATGCCAGGATTTGTATTATTTCACAGACATTTCAGAGCTATCAACTTGTCTTGATGAAAGAACTTTAAGATCTGTATTTGGCTAGTGCATGAAAATGCCATTTGTATTCTAAACATGGACTTCGACCAGAAACACAAAAAGAGCTGCTTCCAGATGCTAGCTGGGGCAATCAAGAACCACTAGCAACCTGTGGAGATTTCAATCACTGAAGCAATTGACAGGTTAGTTGGATCCTAATTATTTCTGAAATGAGAATAAATTTCTGCAGCTTAAAATGAAAGAGCTAGTATTTTTTAAAAGGAAAAATAATCTAGATAGAATTAGGAAATTGTTCATTTTTATCCAGAAATCATTCATAATGAATAGGGTAACATCAGACTGGTGACCTGTCATTAGTGGGGTTCCACAGAACTTCATTTTAGGCCCTTTGCTCTTCAACATCTGCATAAATGACTTGGACTGAAAGGGATACTGAACAAGGTCACAGATGACACAAAACTGGGAGGAGCAGAATCCCTGGAAGGCAGAGAGACCTCGACAAATTAGACAACTGGACAAATGAAGTTTAACAAGGAAAAGTGCCAGATTCTACAGATAGGATTGGGCAACCCTGGATATTTGCAGACTGGGGAATGAGAGGCTAGAAAGCAGTGCCACAAAAGGGGACCTGGGGGTCCTGGTTGATAGAAAGTTGAATGTGAGCCAGCAGTGCCCTGGCAGCCAGGAGGGCAACCCTGTCCTGGGGGGCATCAGGCACAGCATCACAGCCAGGCAGGGAAGGGGACTGTCCTGCTCTGCTCTATGCTGGAATGGTCTCACCTGGAGTGGTGGGGGCAGTTTGGGGTGCCACTATACTAAAAAGGACATTAAGTGTCCAAAAGAGGGCAAGGAAGATTGTGAAGGACCTTGATGGCAAGTCATCTGAGAAGTACCTGAGGTCATTTGGTTTCTTCAGAAGAGGAGACTGAAGGGGGAACCTCATCACAGTCTCCAATTTCCTAGTGAGGGGAGGAAGATGGGCAGACAGTGATCTCTCCTGTGGTGAGCAGTGACAGGACCCCAGGGAATGGCCTGAAGTTGTATCAGGGGAGGTTTAAGTTAGATATTAGAATAAGGATTTTCACCCAGAGGATGTTTGGGCACTGGAACAGGCTCCCCACGTTCATGGCACCAAGCCTGATAGAGTTCAAGAAGCTTTTGGACAATGCTCTTGTGCACATGGGTGTCATTCCTGGGGATGGTCCTGTGCTCTGACTGCCTCCCTAGGGAGCCTTTTCCAGTGCCCATCCACCCTCTGGATGAAAAACCTTTTTCCTGATATCCAACCTAAACATCCCCTGACTCAGCTTCCTGCCATTCCCTCAAATCCTGTCCCTGGCCATGAGAGTGAAGCGATCTGTGCCTGCCCCTCTGCTTCCCCTCACAAGGATGTTGAAGTCCACAATGAGGTCTTCCCTCAGTCTCCTCCAGGATAAACACAAATCTCAGCCACTCCTCACATGGCTTTCCCTCCAGATCCTTCACCATCCTCCTGTTCCTCCTTTGGAGGCTCTCTAATAACTTCATGTCTTTCTAATATTGTGTTGCCCAAAACTGGATGCAGTACTCAAGGTGAGGCTGCACCAGTGCAGCACAGAGTGGGGCAATCAGAGGTGAATAAAACATGATTGGGCCACACACACAAAGGAATACATGAAATGTAAGACCTTGAAAAAAAAAAAAAAACTAGAAGTCTGACCATGACAAAAAGCACAGAACTTTTTCATATTTCTGAAGAATAATGCACTTCTACAGCTATCACAACCTGATTGAGGTACTAATTTCTCCAACCAATATATTTGATACTGGTACTACATTCCTCCCTGAGCTTCATATTTTTCAGCTCCTGGCTCAAAGTTTTCTGCTCTCATGAAGCTAAAATAAAGAGGTAAATCCAACAATTGCACCCAGACAAAAGCTACCAGGAAAAGAAATCTGGCTGGCCTTTACCTCTCCAGACACAAAAAATAAATGGCACAAGGGGTGTTTTCCACACCCAACACCAGATACTCTGATGAAAGAAAAACAATAGTATTAAGTAGACTAAAATAAATGACTTTACTTTCTGTTTTGGATAAACCCAGTCATACAAGAACAGATAAGTTCTTAGGGTACTTCAGGTTCTACTTGATACAACTGGGTTTTGAGTTTGTGAGGGATTCAGGTCAATGGCTCAATAATGTACTTGACAAATAGAAGTATAATATCAGCAAATTCACAAGAACATAATTATAGATGTTCCAAGAGGAGAGAAAGCAAAAATATGAATCAAATCCAAACCAAGTATTCATCTTGTTTGCAATTCTCTTTTCAATTTTCCAAATCGCCAGATTAAAGTACCACACTTTTAGTGGTAAAAAAGCTTATTAGATCATATTGTATTCGTCCTTGGCAATATAAAATTGCTCTCTACAGCAGGTATCTCAGTGCTTAGTTCTGAATGACCAAAGAGAAAGATTTACTGCTCCACTGTGGAAGAAAAATACTTTTATAGAAATAAAAGAAAGAGTTGTGACTTTATATTTCATCTAATGCTTCCTTTGCTCAGCTTAAACCTATCTTTCACATCTCCTCTAATTCCTCTGACCTTCCAAAATATTTATCTTGCTTTTGACTAGCATTTATCTGATGTAAATAGTTTTCATCTTGCCGTCTTACTAGATGAAACAATTCAATTAAGCATGTAGATTTTTTTTTTGTGGTGCCTTTTATTTTTTAGGCACAGATGGATCTATAATAAGTACAGTGGCAAATGCAATTTTTTTCTATTATCTTAACATTTTAACAGGGGAAAATTATTAATTTGGAATTCCAATATCTGTGTGAATTATAATTTCCTCAATATACATTTAAATTTTTTGTGATCACATCACAGTGGTAATGCACAGTCATCTTCACCCAACCCTTTATTCTTCTAAGGTACTGATTGCATTCAGTCAAGCCCACAGAATATTATCTGATCTTCCTTCAACTTATTATTTTATCCATTAAAATCACTTTCTAGGCTTGCATAGTACTAAGATCAGACCACCAAGAATGCAGTTACTCAAACCTCATTGACTCTTTCATAGAATTAAAAAGGTTAGTAATGTGAGCTGTATTTTTACAGCTTTAAGTTGTTAGATTTTTAAACCTAGTTTCTAATTCTGCAATTAAAATATAGATCACGTTACAAACACAAAGGTTGGCAAAGTTTTATAATCACCCCATAAATCATATGCATAATCACATTATATTTTAATAACTAGCATATAATTACTTTTTAACCTAAATTTCCACTGGTTGCAAACCATTTACTGAAGTAGTACTTGAATTTTAACAATTCAATAAAACACATAGATTTTATTGCTCATCCCATTTTTACCCTATAGAAGCTTGACTCAAGGAAAAGATGTTATTTCTTCCAAGTGGAAATATTTTCCCCATCAGCTTTTGTTTTTTAAGATGGGGCAATATGACTAACCTGCTTTTAAAAAACCATTAGCCGGTGACCATCCTTACGTGGAAGGGTTTTGCCCTTCTGTATCCTAAAAATGAAAGTTAAGAGAAGAGCTTCTGGCAATGCTCACATTACTAGGTCACCATCAGATGCTGAGTGAAGCATTTTAGCCCCAGTCCTCCAGAAGGGTATGTCTAAACTCCTTGCAAGGATTTTGTCTCCCAATTGCATGCCCAAGGCACAGACAGTAACAGAATTTTACACTGAGTGTATCTTTCATCTGTCCTTCTTTACAGAGCTTTGTCTTGGTCTTAGATTTAAAAACCTATTAAAAGGTTTTTTCCTGTAATATTTTTGAGTATAAGTGGAATGATTGGTAATGGCATGCTGTTCAATACTTTGAACACTATTTTTAAAAAGTCATTCAAATTATAGTAATGTCAGTAATACTGACGAATCACCTAAATTTTATAGCCAAATAAACAAACTACAGAAGATGAAGAGCAGTTCTTAAAGCATCAGTGCAATCAACAATATTTGTAGCTATTTTTCTCACTGAGATTGCTTCTGTATCCCCATTTTACATGCACTTAGGCTAAGAGAAACATTTGGGAATTAAGAGAGTTCTAAGAGCTCTGTAGATAAGTCATACCTTATGGACTCAGATTCTTTGAACAGCTAAATTCTACTTGAAATAATTGTGCCAGTACATAAACAAGTGTGTCTTCAGTCTGGCCCACTTCTCTCATGTCCTGGGTGTTCTGCAGTATGAAGTATTTTCTGTCATAGCACACAGCATTGTCTGTCATTTTATCTCCATAGAACTTGGCATACATATACTGAGCCCAGCTTCGTGTCTCCTGCCTATAACCAAGCTGCTTCTGACAAATCTGACCTCTGGGCAGTTTTAACTATCATCAAATGATAGAGAAAGAAAAGGAAAAGAGTCTATTAGAAAAATAAGGAACGTTTTTTCTTCCCTCTTCAAATATGGAGACACCATCTTATACAACCACGACGAGAATAGACATCACTTTCACTTTGTCAGCATTCTCCCATTACCCGGGAAAAGACCAAAAAAACCAAGAAAAAAGAAAAAAAAAATCACATCATGGGTTATGGGAGGCCTTTTAAACTGAGAAAGAGTAGTCTAATTCAACCGGGACTAGGTACACAGCTCCTGTCTTAGTGAAAATCTCACATCAGAGCACTCAGCTGGAGCACCCTCGAGAACAGAGACAACTCTCATCAGCAATCTGCCAATAATATGATCACTCTGACAATTTTTACAACGGTGCTCTTATATTTGGAGACTTTAGTAAAGCTTCAGCTCTAGGAGTTAGATATTTTGTGAAGCTCTCAGCTTTTATTTTTAAGCTTAGTTTTCAAACCAGAAGGGACTGATGTGATCATTTGTACTCCTCGCACATCATTACAGGATTTCCCTTAACTTGTTCAAACTTTAATCAGAGAAGTATTTCTGAAGTGAAAGTGGCTGTGATAGAAATTCCATCACTGCATAATTTCAGACACAGTTTTGAGAAGATTGAATTCATCTGCCCAATTAAGAAATGAGAAAAATAAATATGAACATGCAATTTTGAAAAACAGAGTGTTTTTTAACCTTACATATATATTTTTATTTTTGGAGGTGCATAAAGTTAGGGAGATTTTATTCATAATTTGTTAGTGTAGCTAACACCAACAAATTGGTTTGGGTGAGAACCATGTGCCTTAAGCTCTTAAGAAATATATTCAAAACTTGGCCCTGTGTCTTAGGCCTTCTCACTAAAATATAGGTAAGAGGAATAGAAAAGATAAAGATTTTTTTGGAAGTCAAACCTTTCTGCATTTGTAGATTATCATATTGGCTGCTCTGGTGTTAACGAGAGAGTATTTGATTGCTAGCAAAATTATTTCTAGACAATTGACAGAAAATGGAAGAAATTTCAGACATTTATATTTTCCTCATTCAAATCTAACAGGTTATGATAACGAAGAATACTTTCTACACAGACGTGGTAAAAGATTCAAAGTAATTAACAAATATCCACTAAGTGAAGATTTTGCAAACAGTTTCTACAGCTTACATTACAGGTTAAAGTAACAGATATTAAAAGAAATCAAAACTTGCAAGTATTTAAATTCTTGATTTGAGGTTATGTAAAGTCAGGAAAACATCATTGAAGCATTTTATTTCCCCTATATTTGGTCAATACCAGGACTCTGCCAGAGCCTTACTTAACAGTTCCCAAACAGATCCAAGGATCTAGAATACCGAACACCTTCTCGATCACTTTTGATCTCTTCCTAGATAGGTTCCAATCTCTTCTATAATGGCTTTTTTTTCTCCACCAGTCCAATCTCATTAATGCAGACAGGAGTATTCGGATAATGAAGGTCCTATTATTTTCAGTGGTTAGTGAAGAAGAAACTTTTTTTCCAGTGTGCAATTAACTGTGAACATATTTTGGTGTGAATTATCTATTCTTGCATAATTTGTCATACAATTGTAGGAAGTTTTCCTTACACAGTAATTTTCATCGCAGACTCTGATAATCCTTTAAAGTACAAATAAAATCTTAGTGCACTGAAATTTCTTCTGATATTTTTACCCAATACAAAGAATCTTTCAGTCTGTATTCTGAGCATCCTTCTCAATAGACTATCTTGAAATTAAAATTAATTCTATATAGGTACACGAAACTGCTGTTCAAACAAGGCAACAGCTGTTTTGCCAGATTACAACAAAGATAGGATTTCAGCTTGTGTAAGTACAGCAAAAAAGTAACTCACTGATCTCTAGTACAGTTAACTTCTCATATTTAGAGTTAAATTAAGAAGAAATCACAAGAGGAATACATAGAGTATCTCTAGAGAAAATTCTAACAACTCAAACATGAAAAATTGCTTTTCATAATGCTAGACTTTACCGTATCAGCTACTTCAACTTTATTCTCATTAAAAATATATAATTCAATATCTCACAGCACACTCCACTCTGTTCTTTGACACATAACCTTTTGTAAAAACAGGAGGACAAAAATCTGAAGATACTAAGGTGATGAGTCAGGTGTTTCTCTATTGGAGAGAACAAGATGCAATTCTTCACATATATTGGACACTTCTAATATATAAACGCCTCAGAAACTGGTGTTACACATAAGAAAACGTGACAAATTTAAGCAAGTAATAATCCATCTCAATTAATGAGAACTTTAACTAGTATTTAATAAAGTCCACACACTTGATGACTTCACTAGATCTTATGCATCTTTTCTGTAACAATTAGTTTGCCATGACAGTGATTACAGTACCAACAGCTCAGTTATTCTAGCTATGTTATTGTAAGGCATTTGTGAAAGTCATGCTCTTCAAATGTATAAGGGCATATAATTTAATTAAAAGTCAAATTTAGACCGAGGGAACAACTTAACACACAAGCCAAGCAAACTGTGCGATAACTGCAAATTTCATGTAAATACTAAGACTTACTGATCTTGGCTTTCCTTGCTGAGTATTTTTTTATATATAATGTTTCATTAAAAGGTATTAAAATAATTACACCTTCCTAAAAGCACACATAACTGCTAAGTTTGTTTTCATGTTGTCACTCCACCTTTCCTATGATGGAAAGATAGTAGTCTTCAGATCAAGATGAGTGCTTACTGGAAAGAACTTGATGCTAGGAGCTAGTTTATAAGCCTTTGGATCACTGGAACTATGTCTAGTTTGCTAGAAAGCAGTTTCTGTAATTTGCTCTGTAGAGTTTTGTTATATACACACATAATATACTGTCCCAAGTTTCTTGCTTTTTTCCTTTTCCTCCACTCCTGGAATTTGATCAAAATTTATATAAAACAAGTCCTCTTTATCCATATGAATGTGAGATGCATGTAGGAATACCTGAAGCATTTCAGACCACATGGTTTTCTTTATTCCATAAAATCACAGACCTCCATCAATGGTCAACAGTCTCAAATAAAACAGCTATTTCTTTTAATTTGCAAACAATGTTTGAAGTAAAAAGAGTATTTGGAGCAAACACCTTTCATCTTGAACATTGGGCTGCCGGGAAAACCTGCACCAGTTTCCTTGAGTCACTTAATGCTGATTCCCTTAAGTAAAAGTGAATCTTCCTGACGTGCCTTTCAGCCTTATGAGCTTTAATAATGCCTAGCACAGCAGTGTAATTAACAGTATCATTGATATATCACAATTCTCTGCTTTGGCAGTGGCAGAAACAGAAGGCTAATGCCAGATTGCTTATTAAAGGTACACCCGGCTGCAGAAGTGTACCAGATGAAACAATCCCCCAGCAGCCATGTAATGAGGTACAGACATCTGTAAGATTATTTCAGAACTCTGAATGTGAAGATTAAAATCTGGTGGTTCTGCAGATGTTTTTATCATCTTCCTCACAGCCGTTGTCACTGAAAATAGATCAGCCCTCCAATGAGGCTGGAATGCAAATGGCTCAAACCTCGTTTTTCCTTAAATGCTTTAGTGCATTGTTATCCCTAAATTACTCAAAGGCGTTCAGACTAAGATAGCAGAAAATAAAATGTTTTATGAAACTTTGCAGAAATATTTCAAGACCTAAATATTTCTAAATATTTTTAGAAAAATCTGCTAGAAGTGCACATTTTTTGGCTGTTTTTCTTTCTGGCAGCATCAAACCTCAGTGTATTGGCAGAGGAAGAGAAGAATCTATTTCTCATCTGAAAGATATCACACGTTGCATCAGATGTGGTAGAATAACACATGCCCTCTTTCAGACCTCTTCCTATTGGCACTGTGATGTAAAGTGTCTCAGAGCAAGCATGAGACAGGGATATAAAAATGTTTCCCAAGCAGGTAGGGAACTTTTACAGGGTGTAGAGAAAAACAAAGAGTATCTCACAAGTGAAGTTCCTGAACTCCCAAAGTTCCTGATTCTGGCCTCTTTCTTCTCATATGCATGAGGCAGTTTTCTGCTAAATGAACTGTTGACGCTTTTTAACAGTTTTAATGTAATGAAACATAAGAAACAAAAACAACAAGACCTTTCTTTAGGAAACCACTGGACTCTTTCCTGCTTTTTGTCCTATAAAAAGACAAAAATTGTAAATTGTACCTTTTTTTTTTTTTGGTCCAGCCCCTTCACATTATTGCGTCCTGATTGCACAGGCCCACGTGCATCAGCTGCAAGTAATGAAACAGCTTCATTTAGCTAAAAGCAAGAAAATGCTCGTGATTGCCTCCAGCTATTCTTTTGTTGAGACACGAGCAAAGGGACCCCTTCAACTGCCAGTGCCAGGAGCAATCTGAACAATCACATCATAAATCTATGGACTTTCACTCTGTAACCCATTGTGTATCCTAGCTCAGGTGCTGCTTTGATTGATTCAGGATGTAATTCCTGAGAGAGCTAAAATGCACAGCTCTATTTTGCATTAACAAAAATATTTTGTAAATATTTATAAATATTTATATTTTCATGACAGTGTCTTCAAAAGGACTAAAAAATAATGCAAGATTTATCATCTCAAATACCAAAATTTAGAAGAAACAATGGTAACAAAACCTAGTAGCATATTAGTTTAAATAATTACAAAAGAAAATAAAAGGTTTTTTTACTTTTTTTTTTAAGCGGGAAGGGAAGGGAAGAGAACAGCAATTTGTTATCTTCTCTAAAATACTAAAATTGTTACCTCTGATGTTATTCCTTCAAGTATTTTTATATTGCACCCATCTCCCATAATATCTTCTCATCTGTATTCATAATTTTTTGGATCATTTTAACAGAATTTTCTCCTCCAATGCAAATTTCAGTTTGCAGAAGAAAAATATAAAAAATATTCAAAGCTGTATTTTATCAATGTTTCTATATTTTCAGAGGCGTTTTTCTTCATTAAAAAACATTAAATGTCCACATATTTCAAGTTTTGCACAGAGCATTATAGAGTGAAATAAATAAAAGCCACCCAAAAAAACCCCCAAAACAAACAAACAAAAAACAACAACAACAACAAAAAACAAACAAACAAACAAACAAAACAAAAAAAAAAAACAACAAACCACAAGTTCGCTGTTGTTCATCTCCACCCTGGATGTTACTCTCAATTTTTTAATGGTCTGAAACCTGATCAAATCTCAGCAATTTTTACAGCTGGAGAATTTTTATGGCTTGGAAATTTCCTTATTCTTCAAGAGGAACAATAATGAAAAAAACTTCAAACTAAAATCCTCTGACTTTACCTAACAAAATTCACATTATTGAAATAAAACATTCTAAAAGTTCTATATTGATTTTCTGAGACAGACATTTTCTCATAGTAAACATGCTGATTTTTTTTTTGTCTAAATCTACACTTTTATTTTATCTTTTGCAGAAGTTTCTGTTTCAAGAGGGGAAAAAATGGCAGTAAAACCCAAAAAAAAGTTGGCAAAGGAGTAGAATCACATACGACTCCAGACTGCAGCATTCATCAGGGAGTTATATTTTGGTGTCAGAGGAACAGAAAATTATCAGGTAGCCTACCCCAAATTTCAGTGCTGCGATATTCTTGCTTGTGTAAGAACCACAATGGAACACATTTCTTCTATCACTGGGACTAGACCAGGTCTACCTACAGCACTATGACACATTTACTTACATCTCACAGCCTGCACATCATCATTCTTGGTTTATTCAGATCTATTTTTCATAGCAAAAAAAAAAAAAAAAAAACAAACCACAACCACACCACTCCAGAGAAAAGAAGTTACTTAAGATTTATAAACATGGTCCTTCCACTGTGTTCGAACTCAGCTGCACTGAAACCAAACTTTGATTTCAGGTGTTTTTATTCATAGCAATTAAAGCTCTACTGCACTTCTGAGAACAAACAAGTACATATCAAAATACTTAAAAACTGAAGAGAAAACTTTCCTCTTCACAGTAGCAAGCAATTCTAAATTGCTTTGCCATTTAATGCTACCTCAGTTGCACACCAAAATTAAGAAATCTACTTTCAGACATCCTTGTTATTCTTCATAACAGTCCCAAAGATGTCTCAGTGAAACTAGAGTTAAAGCATTCTTAGTGCTTTACAGGAAATCTGATCCCAAAGCCACAGTCCAATTAAGGGCCAAACAATTCCTTCAGGTGTCACCCATGTAAACCATACAAGGCCACTGAGATTTCTGCAGTTGAAATTTAATGCAAAAAAACCCAACATTCATTATTTGGTAAATCACAAATATACTCTTTTTTTCCTAATTGAGTTCTTCTCATTTTGAAGTTTATCCCTATGCAACAGGTTGAATTACCAATGGGAAAAAAAAATAAAAATCTCTGTAAACCAGGAACTGGTGAGGGGCATGAAGGATGAACAGATTTTTATTGTGGGATTAGACAGACAGAAAAATATAAAGTCATTCCAAAACAAGCTGTGGTCTATATTCAGAATGCCTTTCTTGAGACTTCAGTTTGTGTTTCCACCAGCTACTGTTTTGATAAATTTCCTTAACACAGACAGATTTACATACACAGTAAGAGTAGTATTTTGCCTCTAGTTTTTTAACTCACCAGGGAGTCTTAAATATTTGCTGCCCACAGATCCAGTATTGAATTAGATCGAGAGCGCAACACAATTTCAGCTTAAATGCTGACTGATCATCAAACAAATATTATGCACAATAAAAGTTAATTTCTAAGATGCTTAAACCCAGCAAGCTATAAATTCCTAGTCATACCCTCTTTTCAACTGCTTCTTAAACACGTCTTTTTGAAATTAGGAATTGCTGAAATGTTGAGTCTTGCATGGGGTAGCAGCTGTATAGCAGCTCTGACCATCCCTGTAGCCTTTGGTTTTTCAAAAGGGATTCTTCCAAATGCCATAATGAGCAGCGAGCTGCTCACAACCTGGTTAAACCCTTTTCCAAAATCTACTCTCTTTCATTAGTGCCTGATCTCTCAAGCAGTATCTATTTCGGGCACGGACAGTGTGGAAGGGTTTCAGTGATACTTTAAGTCCTTCAGTTTAGGATTTCTAACATTTCACCTGGAATTTGTCACGAACTCCATTACATAAAGATTAAACACAGCTTGAAAAATTATGAGTATAAAAGGCTACCTGACCTATTTAAACATCTGTAAGAAAACAAGGAAAACTGCTTTGTACTTCACCATGCGATTATGAAGGAAGCCAATGAAAGCACCGCATAGAGGCGTTAGAATAACTCACAAAGAGAGTTATTCTTCCAAAGCAAAACCAGAAGGATGTTCACAATGAAATCTGCCCCTTAACAAAAATTCCAGCTTAATTTTTGGACCACAGAAGTCTGAGTAGCTTTTAATAAGGAATGAAAGAATGAAACCCTCGAGGCACCATCCTTAAGTGGGTGCTACTGAAATGAAGGCTGTCTCACCGCAATTTCCAGATGTTAAGTATATTCACTTTTATGGACATATTTAGAACAAAAAAGATATTAAAATCTCAGTACATAAGTTAGGCCTACTGGAATTTAACTGTAGGATTAATCCTCTAAAAATTTTTGATAAAATTTTGGTCTCTACTTCTGAGTTTGCATAATAAAATTGAAATCCATTTATGTTAACTAAATAGACTCTGCATTTTGTTGTTTTATCTCAGTTCAAAGCCTGTGCGAAAAATGCACAGCCTGTAAAATAAACCACTTTCTCCATGCAGAGATTATTATTTAGCTTTTTGTTCCTCTATTTTCTTCTCCCTTTTGCATCCTATCCTTTTTTAACTGCAGGAAAGATGAATCATATCATTTTGCAGTTCTGCAAAAACAGTGATAGCTATGCCCATTCTCACCTCCTCGACGCTCAAACCCATGAGTGGTTGTGGGGAAAATTACTCTTTCCAGTTTTCTCTTTGAGGTTAATAGCTCTAATTCCTAGGGAACACAATACCTTGATGAAGTCATAGTCATTAAAAGGGACCAGAATTATTTTAGGTCACTTCCATAGAGAGCTAAAGAATTTTAACATCTGTAATATCAAAGCACAAGTTCATTAGCATAATCAAATAGGCTAGTTCAAGTAATTACTGTTCAAAAAACATAATAACAATCCTTTAACTAAATCTCACTGCCTCTATAACCCACACAGATACAACTGTGGCTCTCTGTCCCATTGTGGCTGGACCATAAAAGTAATATATGGGTCTTTTGCTGCATAGAAAACATAAAATTATAAGTTGAGCCTACAAAATAAAGTTTGTTAAACAGTAAGAGTTCTACAATGCTTTCATAAATTGAAGCCATGATTTCCAGCTCACAGTCAGTGTCCACACTTAATAAGCATGGTGGCTTAGTTGAGGCAGTGGAAATTAGCTGCAGATCTCTTCATCACTGTCAGCCAAAGTCGCTTCAAATTGCAATGCAACACATGAGTTAAAAAATTCACCTCATTATTGTACATAAACCTCCATGCTCCAAATTTTAGGGACGCATATAAGCCATACCTCATGCAATAGACACTTACACTGTTAAAAGTCCAATATTCTTAGATTTCAAGAAGGCATTAGAAGAATATCACATTGCTCAACAGAAGACAATAAATGTACACTTGAATGATGGATTCTTTTACCAACTCCCAGTTTATATTTGGTTGGATTTTCTAATTCTCAAGTAATTGAAAGAAAAGTATAGATCCACACAAAAAAAGTAAAATCTTTTCCCATACCAGTATTAATGAAAAAAATAAAAATAAAAATAAATTAGAAAAAAAACAAATTAATGATACATAAATGCTTTGTCTTATATAATCCTCCTAATATCTGGTCTACAAACAAGTTGCTCTCAATGAACAGAAAAAAATCACAAATATTTATAACTGATAATAAAATCAATTATGGGGGGCAGTTAAAAATTCCATCTGTTCCTGTTATCAGGTTCCTATGAAAGAAGAGTGAAAATTCAGAGTGTTCATTTTGTTCTTATAACACAAAAGTAACCACAAGTTAAAAAGTGCTTAAGGGAAAAATTATTACCTCGTGTTTCTGGCTGTTTTCTACGAGTTTTCTCATGTAAATCTGTCGGCAGCTTCTCTGTTTTGAACTCATTCCTTTGATCTTCAGTGATGGAGGTGCCGGCATTCCTGAAAAAAGGCACCACCACCAGCTTCCCTGACAAGTTATGCTTTAGTGATTCAAATTGTTTAACAGCTTGGGCCTGGGATTTCTCAGGTGGTGTCCCAACTTTTTCCATGTTATTAAATGCATGCCCTGCTGCTATTACTTCCCCTATTTTTTTGTGGGGGGTTTTCCTCTGGTTTGAGGCAAGCACAACATCTAACTCCTGCAGTAGTTAATTAGAAGTGTATTACCCTTTCCCCACCATGCAGGTAAAGGCTAATTCAGCCTTGTCAGGTTTCTGGCATGGAATCATAAAAGACACATTTTTTTTTTTTTTGGTACAACTAGGGTAGCCATCCATGAGAAGGAAGCTCTCTGAATTTTAGTTACCAGTTCCACAAAACTTAACTCAGCAGTGTTTAAGAGCTAAGTATTGCTATTCAATTTCCTGTAATAAACTGGCCAGATAAGAGAATTAGAAAGGAAGCGTAAGACCATCCCTCTACTGTTGAAGCAATGTGTGCTACTATCAGGAATTCTAATGTTAGGTTTGCAGTCCTTAATACTGCAGCTGTTAGTAGGTCCAAATTAGCCATAACTTCAGAAATTCTATTTTGTGTTGCAGCAAATATCCAGCACTTTGATAGCAGAGTCTCTGGGTTCCCTTTAGGGTTAAGATTAGCAGATTTCCATGTCTTACTGGAGAGACATAAATATTGACCTCAGCAGTTTGTCAAATAACCCTTGCTCTGGTGTTTTTAACTCTTTGCTTCTTGAGAAGCACACACTGCCTTTCCACATTCCATTGTAAAATCAATACTGACTGGGTTTCACTATCACCCAATTCATGTCCAGACTTTGCCATTTTGGTAGCTGTACACAGCACCGTTTCAGTAGCAGTTTGCTGACTCTGACAACCATTTGAGGATTCAATTTTTATTAAGAGTTACTTAAAATGCTACTTCTTCATCATCAGATGCCAATGTAAACACATCTCACTCTTTTTCAGCAAGACAGATTATCTCGCTGATTCCCAATTCCTCCACACAAAAGGTCTGAGTCAAAAGAACATATTCCTGGGAATGTTACTAGCCCTACATCTCCTATACAATTCTCTTTCTTTCATGCACAGTCCAAAGCTCTGTTTGAGGATCCCTAAAACACTGGTGCTCAGCAGCCAGCAGCCTCTCTGCCTGCAGCCTTTTTTAGTTTTCTTCATTTTGCTGACACTACAATTCTTTCACCAAATCTTGTAAAGATAGTATTATTTCTTTTTCAGATTTCTGAGTTGCCAATCTGTCATTATCCCTATTTCCTTATGCCAACTCCACCCTAGGGGGAGAGGGGTGACTTAAAAAATTTTCAAGAAAGGAAAACAAATTATTTTCTTTATGCTGGCCACCCAGGATAGCAATTTTCAAAAAAACTACACAGCTTCTCTCACAAATTGCCTCAGAGGGGAGGCTGTGGCAAAGTTTCCAGAAGTTTCTAAGAAGGAATATTCAAGGTTTCTCTCAGAGGGAAATGTAGTGTCCAAAGGCACTTCAGGTCAGAGGACAGCATCCACTTCTGAAAGAAGTGGGGCCACATAACCATTCAATATAACACTACAAAAGCTTTAGAGAACAGTAGATATTGAGCAGAAACATGGGAAAAAAAACCCAGTGACCTTAGGTAGATAACTCAGATAGTAACTCAGGCATAACTCTGGAACATAAAAATTGAACAAAAGATGAAGGCCAAGTTTTTCAGATACATAAAGCTTTAAAAGTTTGAACTCTTCAGGATTCTTATTCTCTATTCATGATTGAAAACTCATTACAAGGTTATGCTTACCCTACATCTCAAGAAAAACAATAAAGGAGTCATGCTGTTGACATCTGCTTTGATCTCACTTGGTAGAGAGGTGAGCCTCCCCAGGGAAGCCACAATTTGAGAACTGCTGGTGCTAAGGTTAAAAGTACTGAGTACATCAGTTCCTTAGAACAAGCAAACACATTGTGCTCTGATGGTGCATTCAGTACAAAAGAATTAAATTTCTACAGATCAAAAACCTGATCTCTATCCTTAAATTAAAAACACTATTACATGAGTGTAGGTTTCTTTCTAAACAGCAGGACTCAAACCACAGCCTAGGCTTCATCTCGTCCCTCACCACAGCCCTGTCATTCTTCTCCTTTTTATGAACTTAGATAAGCCTTGCATAAAAATCTGTCCCTCTAATGCTTTCAAATAAAACTTTACCTTATAAATCTCTCTGCAATACACATCATGCTGATAAATGCATGTTACAGGATCTCCCTCCTATGACAATTTACAGAGGATACAAACCCTGACAGCTCCCAGCCACAAGGTGTTTTTGCTCAAAATGCACCTCTTTATGCTCTTTCCTCCAGAGTCATCTTGTGTAAACTTCAGAATTTCATTCCAGAACAAGGCTGATACATGCACTGAAGAACGCATTCATGTCTTCTGTTTGCATTCCCTTTTCCCTAGGGCAGTAGCTCAGTTACAAAACAATTCTCCCCACTCATCAAATAGAAATCCTTCACCAAACAGAACAGATAGTTTATGTAAATAGCTCCTCCCAATCTCTAAATACAACAGAATCATCTCCATCATGGAGGCAACTGCATAGCTCAATCCAATGGCTTAAATTTCAAGTCTGTGAAGCTAATAAAATTAAAATAGCAGTTTACTTAGGGAGGTGATTACAAGTAAAATAAAATCTCTATGGATTTTTTTTTTTTTTTTTAAATGCCCACTTCTGCAAAGTGCCTTCCTTGAAAAGTTGTGGTGCTTACCGTGGACAAAAAATCTTGGGGGAGAAAAAAAAATATTCTAGATTATTTTTGTCTTCTTAAACAAATGTGGGCATATGAGATTCTAATCAGAATGGTATTAGGGGTAGCTGCCACCAAACTTGCTCCATTTCCAAATTCAAACCCAGCAGCACAAAAAGTCTCAGTAAAGTTCTAAAATTGCAGAATAAACATTTCTCACAAATTCCTGGGCTACAAGTAAATAGCCCAGCTTTATACTTCCTCCCCATCCCCCAAGTATAGAGAAATTCCAGGTAGGAGAAAGGCATTCCATCCCTCTTCCATAAAAATGAGCCAAACTGAGAATCCCTAGGCACATTTTTACTTTTGACAGGAACTTTAGAGCTAATTGATTTAAATAGCATTAATTATGATCTTAATAAGATGCATCTTATTTACTAAAAACAGGTCAGAATATGACAAGAAGAACTGTATTATCCTTTAATAGAAACCAAATTTTTTTTTTTTTTTTTTAATTTGTAGAACACTGGGCTTGTTAGAGTGCCTAAGCATTGATGTTCATGTTTGAATAATTACAGGCACAAACAAGACAGCAAGTAAGATGCACTATTGCTATTAAAGTTCATTCTGATCTCCTTACTGAGCTTGAAAGGCAGAAGCACTTTCACAATATAAACACCATTTGTGCCTATGGACACAGTCTTTCCAAGTGTCATGCAATTACACAGAAAAATGTTTACAGCTTCCTTTGTGTTCAGTTACAGCTCTCCTGGTGCGTGCACTTGTTTTTAATCAGAGCAAGACTTCCTCTGGTGGATAATGTAGGCCAGCACCACACAGCCAAACACAGGAAATAAGCAACAGCTCATCCAGGATGATACGAGAATGATGAAGCATGGAGCACTTAAGGCTAAGACAGGAAAATGATTGTTTGAATACAATGGGAGTTGTGACATGAGCCAGCCTAAAGACTGTGCCAGAATGTGTGGAGGTGTGTCCTGTGAACGTGCATTCAGGGAAGGAATGCCCTGAGCACACTCAAGAGTTCCCATTCCCAACTTCTGGTGGAACAGAAGTAATGGATCTGCAGTTTCACCATGCCAAAATATCAGAGCCCAGATGAAAAAACAAGGATCCAAAGTTCCAAACACATCACTTTTGACAGTGAGGGTAGATTCAAACTAATACATAAATTTCTCTTGTCAACAGATCACACACTGCCCTCACCAGAGAAAAGCTGTGCTGCAACTGCTGTTCCTTTAAAAATAAGAGAACCAGGAGCACAAATATTTTGTTTTGTAAGTAAATATTGGAATAATAGAGATTGGGAAAATATAACCTGTTAATCAATATCAGCAGAAACCTGTTTTGTAGTTTTCATTTTATTATCTTAATCTGCCCCAGTAGGAATATTTGCCTGTCCATTTAAATGCTATACAAGTTTTCTTCGCAATAGCAATCTGAAGAAATTGGACTTCAGCTCACAATGATTCATGATCACATTTAGTATTCAGATTGCATTCAGCTAAAAATCATGGTTTCCCTAATAAAGAAACAGTATGTTTAAATTTTAGTTTTGTGAATTATGATTCTGCTGCTGAAGCCAAACTAAAAACCAATGAATGATGTCTATGTAGTCTGTTACAGAACCAGAAATACCACATAGCTATCTAAAAAAAAAAAAAAAAAAACAAACACCTCCAACATCATGTATGGAGCCTGAGCCACCAAACTAGGACTCCATGACCACTTTGAACAGGTTTAAAACAAAATCTCACCTATTTTTAACAAGATTTATCTTAGAGATGATGGTTGAAATAAGTGCTCATACACAGTAAGATGAAATAATATGTTTAAAATATCACATGATAACATTTTATACAAGGCCACAATCTTGTCAGCTTTATTTCAATAAAAATATCCTAATGCCACAGTAGTTTTATGTTCAAGGTAAGAACTGATTTGGCTTCACCAGCATGTAACATAGACTTCAAAGAAAAATGAGAAACAAAATATGACAAGGAACAGGTTTTCTTTATGTACATATGCACTGGGCTAGATGATCCACTCCTTGTAAATATCTCGTTTGCCATCACTTATGAATGGCAGAACTTAGTGTTCAGATGAGGTTTTGCTGCTTGCTAAGAGAGACGTTTCAGAGTAGTCAGCAGGATAAAAAAAAATCCTGATAAGCAGGACTTTTCCCATAAATCCTACAGCGTTCTGTATTTATCAAAAGCTTACATAACCTAAAAGAAATGCTAGCAGAGCATAACATAATTTGGAGAGAACTGCACAGTAGAGCAGGATGCTTTCTTTGTTCATGCAGTGCTAAGAGACAGAAGGCAGATTATTCCTCACAAACACTTTGCAGAGATATTTCCATAACTAAAGGCTACTTTTATTTCTATCCTACACATCACATTTTCAGTATAAACCCAACTCCACCACTGATCTGCAGAGTACTTTTACCTCTGCCCTTGGCCTTTTTTTTTTACAGAAATACCTTTGGACACCTCTAGTTGTCTGCTGTCTGCCTATTTTTATTTCATGAGGACAGTGTGAACTGAGACTCTGGATCTGAATATTACTTTCTCTTTGTCTAGCTAGCAATCAAGTATTTATACCAGAAATGTATCTTTGATACTAAAGCTAAACTATATCTGTGAAGCTACAAAGTGATGATATTTCCCTGAGTTTTATTCATGTTCACCATGTCCTCTTCAGAGAGGGAGAAGGTAGTAATCCAAACAAGTTTAGTCACATTGCTCCAGTCTAGGAAAAATCTCATGGGATGGCAGATTTTGCAGCAAGCAGTTACTACTTCTTTCCCCTTTTCAAAAATATGGCATAGGGTCTACCTAATCCTTGAGTTCCATTTGAAAAGTCTAAGTTGCACCCAGCATGCTTACTTACCCTTCTTAAACTGTTCATCTTTAACTCCTTAACCCATAGGATTGCAAATAATAAATTAAAGCCTTAATCTATAAAATTAAAAGTAAGAAATGAGCAGCAAAGCAAAACAAGTGTTTTAGCAGCCTAGATATAGACCAGAATTTTACTTTTTTAATCTAGCAACCAAATGGTTTTATATTATAATCATATATTATATTATACTCAAAATAAATGGGGTTTGCAGTCATCAATTCCTCAGCTTTCACTCTGTGCTTGATCAATCTCAAAAGCTGTTTAACACTTCTTATCCTCCTTCTGCCACAAGCATTATAAAACAGAACACAGGGAATAGTGTTCAGCTTTTTGCATTCTATGGCCAAGTCATCTGAAAGAAGCCTGATTTTAAAATGTATTGAAAAATCTTACTAGCTCATGAAATAATTTTAAATTGCGTCATCTGTCAGGTTTTCTTGCACTTGTGTATAAATTCCCTGTACTACTACCTAACTATATCATAAAATTTGAAAGTTGTGCTTTGTTTTTGGGTTGGTTTTCAGTTGTCATTGAGGTTTCTTTCCCCCCATATCACCCATAGGCTAGAGGAACACCACTACATGCCATGTAAAATTCACCACCAGATTTGTTCCCTATATAGTTAAAGTTTAGGTGAGCATATGCATGGCAACCAAAGTATACTGGGTGAGGTTGGTGGGGCTGATGATGCAATTTGAGCTAATGCCTCCACCACAGCTCTCATTTAAGTTAAATTTTATTCAATATAAAAAACATACAGAGCTAATGTAATGTTTTGAAATCTGCATGAAAAGTGTTTCAGGATGAGAAAGGCATCTGTGATTGGATGCACAATCTAGCAATTTTAAGACTGAGCTTTTCTAAGAGTCTGACAATGTCTTCTCAAAACAAGAATTGCTAAAATTCCAATGGGTTTGTCTTTGATTATGACATTATGTGAGAGCTGAAGCAAAAATTATTCATTAATTTTCAAACTTTCATGTACACAAGGATCTTTTTATTAAGACATTACTGTAAATTTTTATTCCTGAAAGTAGAGAAAAAGGCACAGAACAAGGAAGTTGAGTTGAAAAGCTAGTAGCTGTCCTTTTCCTGTCAAGAATTTAAGAATTCCTCAGCAAAGCCAGAATGCTTGTTCAAGAGACATCTCTGTGACACCACAACACCCCTAGCTTAGAGTTACACAATATTACAGAACTGCCTTCTTCATCTCTGTATTGCCCAGTTCACCTTTTGATCCTGTCCCAGACAATGCAGGTCTGGAAAGCTCTGCGGATAAAGCCTCCTATTTATCATGACACTTGTCCTGGACTGAGGACTGCTGGTGCATGCTTTGCTTGCCTGCTGCTTACTTTGTTTGGCTTTGTTAAGCTTGAGATGTTTTCTTACTGTCCCTGACCTTTATTTTTCATAGTTTCTTCCACTACAACATTAGCAAGGATGATTCTTTCTAAAGCATTTTATTCACCTCTTTTCCTGCAAAGTTGGACTCAGTAAGCTAAAGCAGATGAGTTCAGTCTTTCCTTCTCATTTTTAAACCAAGGGCATGTAATGTGTTGAGTTCCAGTGCATAGCAAGCATCATACAATGGCTCTACAATTTACATGACGAAATATATGAAGTTGAGTCACGTGTGTAGAACAACTCAAAATAAGTTTTTTAATTGGAATAAAAACATAATAAACTCAGCTTTCTGCACAACAAACCCAAATATTTAGTGAGGTCTTCCTGCTGTGTGTTTCTAAGGAGCAGACTCCCTTCAGCTATGATGAAAATCAAGTCTAAAACAAGTCTTTGATAATGCCACTCTTCTCAGAGAAGGACAGGCTGATGTCTTAGGAAATTCTGAGACTTCTTTTTTCACCCCTAGAACTTTTATTTTTGTTTGCCTATAATGTGCTATCCAGCAACTGTATTCCTTCAAAACAAAGCACTTATGCTGTTTTATCCCTGCAATACCACAGAGGTTTTTAGCAAGTAGAATGGAAAACAAGTCAGATGAATTTATCCCAAGTGTGCTTATTCACGACTAATAAGGCTTTCTACAAGGTTTTTGTCACACTTTTAGAAACAGGTTTATACAATCAATTTCCCTTATATAACGTACAATAAAGCACCTTGCATGTAAAGCTACAATATCACATAGGAAAGATTCATAAAAGACAAATGTCTCATGATAATGAGCAAACTGAACATACTGCCTATTGGAGTTCAAAATAATATAAAGAACTGTTATTTAATATGCAAATTTCCTACCACCTACACATCTCTAATTGAAATTGCACCCAAGCTTTTGTAAGTCATTATCATGTCGTAGCTGAAAAATGCTGGAATTTAATCATAAAGTTGATATTTCTTTCCTTGAGAAATGCGGTTCTTGTGGTACTAAACTAATCACCACCAAGTATCAACTCCCCTTAAATACACCACGTTAATAATTCCGTAAGGTCATTCATCTTTCATTTACCCAAGAATTTAACGTGTTTCTTTCATCTGTCTGTTCTGCTTTGGTTTAGTGTAATGTATACAGCACCTGACAATTTGTGCCTTTGTGTGACTGCTTTGATTTTCATCCTGTGGCCTGCACTGACTGGTTTTCTTTCCAGACACAGTGAGAAGAGTGGTTGAGTTTTGTTTACATCAGGTGTGGTGGCAGCCTGCGGTGGGCAGGAATTGTGTTCCCTGCTCTTCTCCTCCACTGCTGGCTGGTGATGCCTTGAGGTTCTCTTTCAACTCAATCTACAGCTGTCAAACCTGCAGAGCACAGCCCCACCAGCCTCTCTGCACTCTGACCTTGATTAGAAACATTTCCATCCATTTCAGTAATCCTTCACTGTCTTCAACTGCTTCTTGCTCCCAAGCAAAATTCTCCTTCTTTCAAAGGCAGACTGAACATTCAGTTTGAAATGTCCAAATCTGACTAAATTAGCTGAGCATAAGGACTATGTTTTATACATATTGTTAAGCTGATTTTTGCTTTAGTAGGTGGATATCAAATCAAAACCTCCCATATTTTATAAGGGAGAATAAACTAGAGAAAAATCTTGTCTGCTGTTCTTCTCTTGCTTTACTAATTGACTACAGCTTTTGCTTCTATAATCTTCTGGAAAGAACATTAATTTTTAGTATTATCCTGCACATTGTCAAAATGATAAAATAACTCCAGTATCTATGACTGACTTGCTGACAGATGCAAAGGAATTCTCCATTTCTCTCCTCTGTGGAAATTCTAAGTGGCTGGAAGGAAGAAAAGGTGCTCTGGGCTGTCACTTCTGCAGTTCTGTGAAGTTTCAACTGGCACAAACTCTGTAAGCAAGGGACTGGGGAAACCAGAAGAGGTAGATTTGGCAACTGGGGTAGATCAGCCCAATAAATTACAGCTCCTTTAAAAGGACTGTGTCATCCCTATTTGTTCAAGGTTCATTCTCTGCCTGAAATCTGTGGGCTGCAGACTTAACCAAACTATGCATATCAGCACCAAAAGAGAGGTGAAGCAGGAGTCACTATCAGAAGTATATACTATATCAGCTTATACTCTGTCCCTAAAAGTCAACTTCACATGCAGCTAAACCCAGAGGAAAGAATAAGAAATATAAGAGCAACAAAGCAACAGGAAAACTTCAATGGAAACTCCTAAGTTTTGTTCTTCTATTTTTCCCAAAAACTTGATCAAAGTTATCACATACTGCTCTGATTTATAAGTGTTACTCAAAGATCTAACCCATTTGACAGTGATCACTTCAATAATGAATTAAATGAAATGTAGTTTGCACACAATTTAATTACATAATGCAGTAAGTAAAACTAACCTGTGATGTGGAACTTCAACTGCTACCTAAAATTCACACCACATGTTTTGTTTTGAGAGTGCCAAACAGTTTTTTCAAATATCTATTTGTAAATTGGAACAGAATCCTCTTCATTAATGCCATGTCAGGATGAACAATTATTAGCACTGACTGAGTAGAACATTGCTTTTACCCACTGGGGTACAGCTCCTTACAAAACTGACAGATCAGCATAAAATGATCTAAGGAAAGTGTGAACCTTGCAGATTCATTTAATTGATGTTAAATGAAACTGAAGAAAGCACACATTTTACATTGTAGGCTGTTTCATCAGTAGCATGATTATTTACATTTTTGTTTTGTGTGTCAAAGCAATTTTTCTTTACTTGCTAGTCCTTTCCAGTTTTTAACATATGTCTTGATCATAGCAGATAATCTTACTCATATCCCTTTGAAAACACCAAAAATCTACTTGTATCTAATAGCAATTCTATAGAGGAGCACACTCACTTTTCCATCTCAGACAGCAAAAATTCTTTAAAATATTTCTAAGCTGCTTAGAGTTTTCAGCCTGAATTTTACAGCACAGATTGAGTTTGTCATATTTTTGATTCATGCCTAAAGAAATTCATAAAGGTTTGCAACAACCCCTGACAACCACATCATGCAGCAGGAACCAACAAAGTTGGTTTGTTATTATCTGGGGTCAGGATTATGTCATCAGAGGTAACAGAGTTCTAAACATACTCCTAAATATCATTCTCCATAAGTGAAGATTCTTCCCGAAGTATGCCTGTGGAAGGAAATCGTACAGCTGAACAGACATGTTCAAAGTTTTAATATAGTTTAAAGTTACAGCCACTTTTGAGAAGTCCATTTATATGCAATACTAAAGTATACTTTCAGTCATTGCCTGTTTTTGCAACATGTATCACGGCCAGAAAATCCATATTACAAGAGTATATTTACTAGCAGAGATAAGAGACATAGATATGTTAGGTAAAACTAGCAGTTATCAGTTCTTACCAAAATGCTTAAAAAAAGACCAAAGACAGATCAAAAGGTTAACACCAACTATCATATTCATATACAGACTAATCTGTGAGGGCAAACTTATATTTTATCAGTTTTTCCTAGCCTTTGTCAGATTGTTTTTAAACTCTTTCACACCAGAACCTAAATGTTACATCCTAATTTTCACATATTTACTAGTAGGTGTCACAGAAGTAAAAGTCATGTGTTTAGCTAGACAAACAGAGAGACATACAAGGAAAAAGCTGTCACCCACCTCTCCACCTGGAAAGTAATTTATAAAGTAGATTAAGTATATAAACAGAAGATAGGATGCTATTTATTCACTAACCTTGTAAGTTATCAAATGAATACTCTACTGAAAATATAACAACTGATAAATGTACCTCAAGGTCAATTTACCACTCTCCAAGAGGTTTCAGGTTTTCAGCCAAATGTAATTTTGTCATTTTTCTCTCATGTTGCAACAGGAGTGAGGAAAGGCAGCATCACAGGGGACCCACTGTTTCAAATGTGCACTCACTTGGCACAGCTCAAGGGTAATACTTTAAAAGTCTCTCACTTATTTCAAGCTAAAGGCTAAATAAAACAATTATGGGTGTGGGTGAAGAAAAGGATTGCCTTGTTTTGCCCTTATCCCAATATCTCTGGAAAGGCTTCTAAACAATGGCATGAACAATACTTTTCTCAGTCACACATCCCTAAACATTTGTATTGGAGGACTAATTTGCTTTCACTTTGAAATAAAGCCAGAAAGATGCCAATCTGTAAATGATATAATGCAGTCTACTCATGAGGAAAAAATAATGACTTAGCATCAGAGTTAACATATTATCACATTTGACTGTTCTGTTTTCTCCCACACTCCAAGCTAGCAAATATCAGCCATTGCAATCAAGTAAGGTTAACTCATGAGGTTGATCTTTAATTGTGCTGACTCAGATGATACTGATGAGTTTTTAAACCTTGGAACTTTCTTGATTAGGTTGCAATGTTGAAGCCTGCTAGCATCACCAGAAATCTTCTGTCTAGACACAGAGCCATGTTTCAGGAGTGTACATGGGTTTTTTTATTTTATTCTTTGTCTTCTGTGCTGTCTGACCCTGCTACTGTCATACTGAAAGCAGCACCAGCCTCTTCTCTATAGATAAAAGCACCTCCTTTCAGACTCCAAGAAAAATCCAGTCACTATCAGAGAGGTACAAAAAATCAGGTAGGTTTAGAAATTCTTTAACACGAGGGTGGTGAGTGATTGGAAGGGGTTGCTCAGAGAAATTCAATGCCCCAACTCTGGAAGTCTCAAGGACAGGTTGGATGGGGCTTTGAGCAACCTGTTCTAGAGAGGTGTCTCTGCCCTTGACAGGGAAGTTGGAACTAGATATTCTTTAAGGTCCCTTCCAAGCAGCCTCCCTTAGGTTCTGACCAGCAACAGAACATCATACTGCTCATCTGAGGTGTAATCAGATCAGTTAAGATACAAAAACATGAGCTAAGTAAAGCTGATCTTAATAGTGAGATTCTTTCACATCCCTCACCCAGCCAAAAAA
>VWZS01006291.1:0-94499 GCA_013397075.1 Rhabdornis inornatus | reverse complement strand
CAAAAAAAAAAAAAAAAAAAACAAAAACAAAACAAAACAAACAAAAAAAAACCACATTGCTCATTGTAATCTGAATCGTAAATGTATTTTTCAAGTTATCTATAAACTTCTGTGTTTTGCCTGGATATTTTCAACATTCTTAGATCAATCTATGCAAACCATACTTTAGAAATTAGTGGTGTTACAGTGATACAAAATTAAAGCAGGTAGACTTCACTGACCATATCAACTAAAGCAATTCTCCTGAAACACTGGTATCAAACCAAGCATTTGCACACCACATACAGCCTGTTCTGTCAGTGACAACAGCTTATGAAAGGAAAGGTTTCTTGTATATCCTTACCTTTTTTCATTGGCATGATATAAATCAATGAAAAATAAGTGGTATTAGAAATCACACTCTTCCTAGACTTAGGAGTAAATAGATACAAATAGCAATATGTACCCAAAAGAGATTAAAACATTTAAAGAGGCCAAGTTTTGTAGAATTTAAGCTTCTAAAACAAGCTAAAAGACAAACAAAACATTTTAAAAACCCTCAAAAATTAAAATCATACAAATCCATATAAGAACTTTGAAATAACAAGTTTGAAGTAAGGCATTTATGAAAGCAAAGAAGAAATGTTTGTTCATAGGGTATTTCTGCATAATATGTTCAGTCTCTGCATTTCATTTGGCTGAATAGGTGAGAAAGGAAAGAGGATCCCAACCTGGATGAAATCAGACCTGCATAATGTAATCAAGGATAGAAAGGCATTATATGTTAGATATAATATAAAATAGGTAGAAGCTGAAATGAGGAAAGACTCAAATATGGAAAATGGACAAACTGTACAAGAGGCTGAGGTAAGGTTTTTCCCCAAGTACATTAAAAACACTGTGAAGAAGACAAATCAGTAGGATTCTGAGAGATAGCAAAAATAATGTGCTGACAGCAAAGACATGAATGAAAGTAAATGCATCCCTTAATTCCATATTCACAACAGGCCAGGGTCATGAAGAGGTGTCATTTATAAAGGATGGAAAGTTTTTATTGGGGATGATATGACATCAGAGAATTTAAAGGAACACCAAGACATACAACAACAACAACAAAAAAAAATTTAGGGCATCAATAGAAAACAAATCATATTGAGATGGCCTCCCATCTTTAACTCAGAGATTTTTCAGTAATATACTGAAAATAAAAGGAAATCACCTTTAAAATCCAGTCTTGATATAAATAAATGAAAGTGTACATTTAAAATAACATTTTTCTTGAATAAATCAAGTGAAAAAAGCTGTGGTAGTGACCATTAAGATCTCAGGTTTGTTACATTGTTTTCTAAACAGAGGATGGTTCTTTGTAATGTATGTTCCCATACTATCCCAGGCTTTATGAACAATGCCTTAAAAATAAATATATATTCATTTAGGATTGCTTCACATGCATTAAAATATGAAATGAGGATATAGAGCTTGATGAAGCACTAAAATAGTATTGTATCTGGAGTTAAGAAACACTACCTATCAAATCAAGGTTCCAGCACTACGGGAGCAGTCCCTCTGCCCACCGCTATGATCATTCTCACAGAAACATCCCCATGCTGAACAACATAGCACAACATAAATCATGACATCTGCAAAGGAAAGCCTACCCAGTACTTTTCCCTGACTTGAATTAGGAGCTTCATCCTCTAAAATATACAATTAGTGTCAATATCCTTAAACACCCAGAGATTGTCTTTTATTGTTTTCTGAGGTAATTTCTAGTGTGCCTATGTTGTTTGGGTTTTTTTTATACACAGTCACAGCCAGCAGGAACTACAACTCTCGATTAAGTAACTGCATAATGAATTACAGTTTCTCTTCTAGCACTAAAACAAATCAGAACCTAAGCCTGGCAGTTTTGTGGGTTGCAGAATTTACCAGGGAGGCTGCTGGCCCTGTGCACACATTTCACTGAAAAGCCCCCACATCAGTGAAGGACCAAACATATGCTTAATTACACTTAAGTGCGTGCTTAAGCATTTCTTAAATTGGCATTGTAAGTAAGATGAAATTTGCTAGGATATCAGTCTGACACTAATTGTAATCAATGCAAATTTATTCTCTCTGGTATTTGTTCACAGAGCAATCCTGATTTCGATTGAATGCATCTATTGCTCTCATAAGACAACTCAGATATTTTCTGTCTATGGGTTGAACTCAGCAGTTACTGTTCGTGAGCATTTCTGGATTCCTTAAATCTCACTGAGTTGTTTTGTTCTGTTGCAAAACAAAAAATTTAAAACATTAAGCTGGACATATGGTATGAATACTTAACAAAAATATTTATCTAAAAGTAAAGGCATGACTAATAAAGTTCAATTCTGCCAAAACTATTCTGATCAACAGGTTTTAAGTGGAAGTCTCTATGCTGTATTTGTGCTATAGATAGTTGAATCTGTCTCCATTCTCTGCTGCCTGGGTAGCTTAGCTGAAATAATTTCAGTGCACAAAGACAGATGTTGAAAAGCAATTTTTCTTCTCTCTGGCTTGGTACTATAGACAATGCAAAAGCCAGGGATCACTAAGTGACTTTTTTTTTCCCCTTCCTGCCCTGTACAGTTGAGTTACAATGCCTCCCTGCTCACCTCACCAGTTTGAGGGCTTATCTCTTCCATGAGTAAAAGGCCACACTAGGGAGTTAAAAATGGGGGGAATTGAGCTCCCCTGAGAGAAGAATTATTGTCTATCATGCACCACAGGAGAGCTGCTTGCACACTCCCCTAGCATGCTGATTTTAGAAGAGAGGGAATTAGCATTTTCTATTTTTAATATTTTCATCTCTAATAGCTCCCTAAATACGAAGTGCCAAGTAGCTTTGCCTGCAACAGCTTGCAGTTAGCTGGATTTATAAAATTTAGAATTATTTCCTGAACGAAAAATCAAAGAGCCTGTATGTGTGTATGTATATAGTTACTTCAACTCTTTGATTTACAACTCACCTTTGGAAACATATCCAGTCTTCAATTTACAGAATTCATGTATTAAAATAAATCTAGACACTTCACCACATCCTCAAACATACTTTCAATGGCTGCAGTACTTTAAGTTAAAAATACACATTTAATTCCAATTTTAATTTGCCTAACTTTAACTGCAAACTGGATCTTGCATTACTTTTTCCTGTACCATGCTGGACAGCTCATCCCCAAAAACATAATTATCATAAGTACTCAAAATATTTCTATACTCTCATTTCAGTAACTTAGATTTTCTTACTAATACAAAACCCTTCTTTCCCTGAAAGACTCATCCTTGTATCTTTTTCTGAAATCTTACTTGACTTTTGTAAAATTCTTTTAAAGTTCTGGGCTGAAAAGAGATTCTGAAAATGGTAGTCTAGCACTACACTCAATAATATCAAATAGCAAACTCAGACTTCCTATTCTGAGCCTATTTCATATTTCACACTTTTAGCTTCCAGGCTTTTGTGAAGTTCACATTCATTTGGCTAAGACAGGCTTTAAAATCCAAATCCATACATTAAGTCTAAAAGTGCGACTTACAGATGGCTCAAAAATTTAAAATGGTAATTTCCACACAGCTACATTAGCCTAAAAAGATAAAAACTTGAGAGGCCTATCAGCTTTCAGAACTGACATTCCTTATGATTACCAAAACTCTGGGGGAGAAGACTAATAGTGGCTTAAGTCTCGACACAGCTGGGTAACTTGATGTTTATTTCATGCTTACCTCCCAGCACAGTCAAAAAACCAAACTCTGTGTGCCTCTTGAAATGCAGCAGAATTCTGATTCCTTACAAACATGGCTCAAATATATGACATTCTCTTTTTTTTATTTGTAGTTCAGTTAACCCACCAAAGATAGGAGACATTAAGACTTAGTCCTCCCTCTTCGAAGGAAATAGTCAAATACACCTCTGGAACCACTCAGAAATGGGTATGTACTTTTAGTCTATAGCTGGTTAACCTCGAAGTATAAACATAAATAGACACATATATGAATTTTAGGGGGGGTCTGAAGAACTGTTCTATAAACACCTCCAGGAAGTGCTTCATTTGTGGTTTTCCTTTCTTAAGGACCACAAAGTGAACATAACTCTTGCCTTGTTCCTAATTTCTTGCACTAGGAAAAGACACCCAAGACAGCTTTCAGCTGTATTTTCTATTTTAGAGATGGATGCTTGTGTTCACTTTCTCTAGACCAATGAATCTGCCATTATACCATGCTGCCTCCCAGAAACCTGCAGAGAACATTCTCACCATATCATTGAACAATTCCTCTAAATCTCCAGCAGCTGGAATGATTTAAAACACAGCACGTGGCAGCTCCTAGGAAACTTTCTGCACTTTATGCATAACTTGTATTCAATTCTTTTGTCCCTATTTTACACAGCTTCCAATGGGAACCATGAATTTCAGCTTTGCTCAGCTTCAGCTCTGCAAGTACATTCCCTTTCTTAGACATCGTATTCTTTTATTCCCATATTACAAAAGCACTTCATGTTCTGGAACATATTATTTAAGTTTTCTATAGCAATGATCTTTAAATTAGTCCGATAATTTATTTAAAATTCCACTTTTGTTTTTTCCAATCTGGGTATCACTGTATTACATGCTAGAAGTACGTATCTCTGAAAACCCAACAAAACATCCCTGCTGTGTATCCATTTTCCCAGTATTTTGAGATATACTACTTTGCTTCCCAGTAACTCACAAAGTCAAGTTTAGCCAGATATATTTCCCCCAACAATTTGCATTACCCCAAATTTAATGCAGAACATTTAAAAACAGTATTGATTCTACCAGGTGACAGGCACTGTCATTTATTTGCTACTACTCCATAGCATGGATAGGCTCAGACTTCTTAAGTTCTTCCATACAAATCTACTCATTAAAACTGGTACAGCTACATGAACATAAAACTTTATTTTAATTTCTAAGAGATACTACTTCAGCATTAGGGACTCCAGAAGCAGTAGTATTGGACAAGAGGAGGATCGGTCTCCAGAAATAACAATTGAACACCTTTCACAAGCACTAAATTCAGTTGAATAAAAGCTAAAAGTCAGAAAATAGATTAACTTGAATTGCAAATGTAATCACTGACGCCAGACACCAACCTTAAAGCTTTCAAGGTGAAATGCACCCATCCCTGCACCATGCTGAGGACTCAGTGCAGTGCCCTGAGTAGGCATTGTGAGAATGAAAGCCATTGACCCCATCTGTGTACATGGTAAAGACTTGCCTCAAAGCCCTTCTCACTCCAGTTCTATTCATAAACTGAGAGAAAAGCTGCATTTTTCTACTTCCTCCTATGTGGTCAGAAACACAGGATGCTCATAATCTCGTGGAAATGGAGTCCTCTCCCTCCTCCCATCAGGATAACTCTCATACATACAGCTCAGCTGAGTGGCATGACAAGCCAGGAGTCAAAGCCCTCATATCAGGGTTGCATCTCATCTTGTGGAAGATATACTGTGTTCTAAATAATAAACACATTGTCTCTTCAATCATTCAGAAACAGAGAACAAAGCTATTTCACTTCCAGCCCATGAAGCCACTTGTTTCAAGTAATGAATCCCAACAGCCTCTTTCTTTTTTTTCCTTTTTTTCCCTCAGTTTTACTCATGATATCTACTTAAGTGGCTCGAGCTGACTGCAGTGCAGCTAAGGATCAAACACTTAAACTTTACTTTCAAGCATCAGACACTAGACATGCTTATTAATATTCACCAGATAATTTCCTACTTTGCTGATAAAAGTTCTCTCAAAAAGACACTTCTTTGGTGAAAAAAAATAAATCCATATAGAGAAAATGAGCAAGCAAACTATAAATTATTTAAAGGCAATCATATGGAACAATGACCTTGAAAACCAAGAGACTAAGCACTCAACATTCAAATAGTTTAATCCTGCTCTTTCTACAGCCAGCATTTAGTGGGTGCTGATGATCTGTGACATATTAAACAGGGCTGAATCAGCAATCCTTCCCATGCAGGCAGGTCTATGTGAGTGCACCTACCAGGAAACCACAGCTTTTTACAGAAGATCCAAGGTTCTGAATAAGACTGGAGAATTCCCTCTGAACATAAGTAATATTCTTTCCCAATCTGACGCTTGAAGACTGAAATATTTGGTAAATAAGGCACTCTCAAACAAAAGTTGGAGCTATTCAGAGGTTAACACCATGTCCAATCCAAAAACTTTTCCAGCTGTACACCATTCCACCCCCAAAAAACCCAGTTACTCTCTGAACCATGATACCAGACCTGATAAGTGAAAACAGATTTCTGGCATTACATTTGCAAAATTCAAACAGATCAGTAGATAAAAGTATTTTAATGCACTTTTGCATATATAGGTTCAGAATAAATGTTCTGGGTTTAGGGAAGGCTTTGATTAAGCATCCAACTGTAAGCAATAAAAACTTGTCTCGATCAAAGATAACAAAATATTTCACTTGTCAGTTACTTGAAAACAGTCAAATGTACCAAATGAGTAAGAAATAATGTATTTTACTTTCGCTGCCCTCTTTTTATTAAGTACCACGCAGTAAAACTTCAGAAATGTATAATAGAGGAGTTGATGAACCAGAGAACCACAAGGATAAAATGCCATAAAAAGGAAGAACACATAAAACATCAGAACCATACCACATCACACACATATTTACCAATCTTGTATCTTACTTTTGATAAATCTTAAAGCTATGCAAAGCAAAATAACGCTTCCCCTTTAGCCAAAGTGTAGGTGTTACATAGCCATAGTTCTATCAGCCATAGTCCTTTTGCTGAAGAGATTTTGTAACATTAATTTTATAAATGTATTTAGTAATTCAACTTTGAGGAAATGCATGTAAAGATACAAACAAAAAAGAAAGAAACTAAGGATGTTTGGACATCATTTGCTTAATTCCATATGTTGTGTTACATTTATGTGAAGTGTGCACATGTTAAAATTACATATGACATTTAAAAAGATGTCTTGGTTGAAAACTGAAGGTGAAAAATGTGGATTTACTCAGAACTGTTGCTGCATTTTTTATAATGGCTTTTCTTATCTGAAATAGTACAGCAGATTAGTATGGCAGAGAGTACAAAGTAGTAATTCTAAATACCTTATTAATAACAACAAATGGTTAAGAGAAATTGCCTTTATATATTCATGATTATGTGATGTGCTTGGTATGTTGTGAGAAGGCCATTGTACCTGTGTTTTCCAGTTTATAAGTGGGTTTTAGATTTGAAGAGGAGAAAAATAGATTTTCTCTTAATATGTGATTATGAATAAAATTACCTCAAGGGGGAAAAAAAAGGGTTTCGAAACTAGGAGGCTAAACACAGATGCACGAACAAGAGTGCCACAGAAAAAATATCCTGTCAAGTTTGGTTATAGGTGCAGCAGAGAATTAGGAGACAAAGAACTTGGGAACAAAGAAAAGAGCTCGTTGTGCTGAAAGCAACTTAGAGTTCATGGAGGACCCAAGCTGACTAGGAAGGAGGTAAAGATTACTTAAGCCAAACTTAACCTGAGGAAATGAAACCAATGAATAAATAGAGTCAAGGATAAAGTCTGAGGAAAAGCACTTCAGAGCACAGACTGAGTTCAGCTTAAATATAAAAGGGAGAAATGTGGATGCTGGGCATACAGATAGAGTTAACTGGAATAAAGGAAAATGCTGTTGTTCTTAAAGGTTGCTGTTTAATTCTTTATGCATGAAACAAGAGCAAAAAAGTAGACATTTGCAATGAAACAGGAGAGTCAAAGAGAGCAAAATTAATGGCAGCAGAAAGAACATGGAGCATGAGAGAAATTTAAATTACTGAGGAAAAGCAATGAAATAAAGGAGAATATACAAAAATCTTTATTATTTTCACAAACAAAAAAAACTAGAGGTCTGAGAAGGAGGAAGCTCATATCAGACTTTCCATGTAAAATTACTGGCACTCACTTTCAAAGCTTTGGCATCAAAAATAGATAAAAGTGATCCACAGAAGTCTGCTATAGCAATATATATTGTTACAAAAATTAGTACCAGCAAGTAAAATTAACAGTGTCACCTGAACTGAAGAATAAATTATATGATGAAGTGTTTGAGAATTCTTTTTAGGCAGAACTCTTCTATGGGAAGAGCAGTGTTACATAATCCTTACAAAAAAATCTGGCATAATTTCCTCTACCAGTATTTACAGGCAGATGTTCTTCTATTCTGCTACACCACCAAGAATTTTACCATTGTTAGCATTTTACTGTTTACATTTCTTTATTTAAGCATCCAGTGACCTTGATTCCTGTTGTCATTTAGAAATGGTTGGCTCCACTTTACTACTCCCACAAAAACCATGTGCTGTTTCCCCTTCCTCCTCCAACTGGAGGCACAAAAGGCAAAGATCATGAGCTGAGAACGATTTGGAGCAATGAGAAACAGCAAAGAGATAAGAAAATTATTTGTAACAGCACAGTACTAATGACAGAAGTTCTAAGAAAAGAAATTATTATTATGGAAAAAACCACCCTTCTCCCCTGCACAATAATCACACAAATTTTTGTGAGGTGGTATAGAACATGCCCAAGCCTTGCCCTCTCTCAGTTACTGCAAAATATTAAGCCCATCCTGGCCAGAACCAGGACACTTGGTGACAGACCACGGTGTGCTGTAAAAACAGACAAAGTCCAGGCACATCAGTATAACTCACATTATCCTCTTCCTGACTGTTTGCTTAAGTTGCATCAGTAATTAACAGTGTCATTTCCATCTACATTTGAGACTGAGAAATCAACACATCAAGAACATTTGTGCTGAACTTGCAATAAAATTTTTACATTTGATTTGACTTCATTTTGTCACAGATTTTTTTTCAAATGTAAGGGAAATTTCTTTTGTTCAGACTTTGAAATTTTTTCCCTGATAAACATGAAGTAATTCACAAAAGTCCCAGTGAAGTCAACAAAGAGTAGTGATTAATGGTTTGTTCTAGGTCCAGAAATCAGGTTCCTCATAGATCCATCTTAGCACCTATTCTGTGTAATAGCTTTACCAATAAACTGAAGAGGCAAACTGCACTCTGTCAGATCCCTTACTAAGAATTCAGCTGCCTCAAGGCCATCACTGATAAGGTACAGCCACATAACCTCCTGAAAAAGAGCTGTGAGAAAAAAAAACCTCACAGAACTCAAAGAAGACTCACAGATTCCCCCTACAGTCTTCACAGAAGGAGAGAAATTAAATGAAAAAGCCTGGCATAAAGCTTAAAATGTCAGATATATATTTATCTTTCTCTAAGTCGTAAAATACTTCTGCAAAAACTTCAGAAATTAAAAGCTTGTTAAACTGATAAAAAGTCACAATATCAGCAGAGTTTATCACAGGATATGTCATGGTAGAAATAATTAGGGAGAGAGAGACTAGAATAGTTATGCATTCAAATGTCTTCTGAGATATTATATAAAGTGCAAATCCCATATGATTGTACGCACTGAGGAACTCACTCTCAAGATTAACAAAAAGGTCTCAGGCAGATACAGAACTCCAGTGCAGCACAGTTCAGTAGTGTTAAAAAGATTACCAGGATGGATTAACTCAGCAATTACACTGTAAAAGCAAATAGTCAGGCACCTCACATATTCACTGAACCCTAGGTTCAAAGAACATGACAACCTATCAGTCCCAGATCCTGTCACCTATAGCCTGTCACCAGTGCATGTCACATATTGCAATTTGTTATAAATACCAACAAAACACCAAAGTAACTGTTTTAGTATTATTTGAAAAAAAAAACAAAAAACAAACTCTTCAAGTATAGATACTCTTTAGAACAAAAACTGCCAGAAATCAGTACATGTAATACTGACAAGAGCAACAGGAATCAGTCATCCTCAGAGATGTTACAGTACATAGCAAGAGTAGAAAACAGAAGGACAAAAAGCCTAACGAAACAAGAGCATAATCTGCAAAGTTTCATGCAAAATGCCAACCAGCATACACTAAGCAAGTTACTTTGGTCACACCTTCAAAAGAGGAGACATCAAGTTTGACTGGAAAAAAAAAATGTATCAGTTGGAGTCTACTGAGATCTACAGAAATAAAAGAACCCTCATGAGAAAAACTGGAGTGTGACAACTGATACTGCAGGCACTATAATAAGGTATACTTCAACTAATGTACCATCTCTCTAGGTAGTACAGAAACACAAATTCCCATCTGGATTTTCATTCTGATGAACACTTGAAATTGGAGTCTGATGCAAACAGGATAAATTATTTCATGAAGATAGTAAAGGAAGAACACAGAAGACACATGGAACCCAAGCCTTGGCCATATATACTCAGGAATCAGTTTCTTCCTTTTGGCCATGCTCAAACTGAGAACTGTCAACATACACTCTAGACAGAAATTCAACAAAATTAAATTACACAAGTGGCCAAGAGGCCATAATTTGACCAAAAATCTTTTTTTTTTTTTTTTGTGGTGAAGCAAGAAAGAACTTGGAAACGCAAACTGCAGATACACAATTAAAAGTCACAACTGAGAAGTAGTGGTATGTTCCACTGCTGTGTTCAGGAATAACCTCATGTGATTCTGTCTTCTCTTCCTACAAAAAAATTGCATCTCAAACTCAGTGAATTCTTACCACTATTTTGCAGCTGAAAATACCTTGCAAGCAGGTAGCTATTCTTAACTGACCTTCTGAGATAATCTCAAATTTATATTTTTTCCCCTACAAATTCCCGAATGACCAGACAAAGAATGCTGCAAATATTATAAAGGTAAAGATTTGCTTACAGGTAATTCTCTCCCTGAATAACATAACCCTCACGTGCTTCTTCTTTCGGTGTAACTACAACGTATACATGTTACTACACCAGTAACATCTATCAACACCTACTTTGTACTAGGTGATGAACCATCAGAAATTTTCATCTATCTCTAAACATCCCAAATCACATTTGTTCAGGTATTAAAGGCCTGTTCATTTGTGTGCAAAGTTCAGGCTGATTGCCAAAATCATAAATACAGAGGCACAATTTGTAAGTATGAATATTCATATTAAAAAAAAATGCTACCAAACAAATATTCCAGATATTGTATGTTGTAGGGAACTTCAGCTAAGGATGCCAGATTTAGCTCCTTTCTGATCTCAAGGAACAGTGAAGCTCCCCTGTGTGTAAGCAGGAATATAAACATGCTCTACAATTCTTAAATCTATGAGTTTAGAAGAAAAATTTTAAAAATCACACCTTTGCATTCTGAAAAGAAAAAAAAATATAGACCAATCTGCAGAAGCTCTAAAATTTCTAGACTGTAATAACCTTCCATTCTTATGTATTGACAAAAATATTTTTTCTCTAATTAAAAAATTTAAAAGGACATATACCTCATTTGTATATTGCTTACTACAAGGTTTACCTCAGAAATATTTATCAAAACAACATGTCATATATTTCTGGAGCAATTCTTCATGCATATGAAAATATGCCTCATTTTTAGTCTTTGAAGTGAACCCTAAGGGAATATTAACACACATACCCTAATGCTGATTGTTTTATCAGCCATTGGAGCAAAAATGCTTTATAACAAAAATAGTAATTAAAGAAAAACAAAAAGCCCTTCCCTTTTATGTCTGATGTTGAAAGAAACTCAGTTACAAGATAATTAATGAGAAATGTAACTTCCGTAATACACATTGTAAACACATGGTCCCTGATGCTTAGTTAAAAAAAGTGCTCCATTAGGATTACAAAGAAAATATGTTTTCTTTTCTGCTGCTGAAGTATTGCATACGTATCATTATCTTTTCATGTGCTATATTCAGCTGCATAGCATTTTTATGAAACACAAAATCTATGGAGTAAATGGTATTGCAAGTCAAATACGAGCAGAGGTTAATTAAAAAAGCTGCTGTAACATTGTACTGATGATTCATTTTCATTCTAGAGACCCATATTAGCAGTATGCTATTTGTATGACTCAACAATTATCTCAAAACAGACGTGTCTTAAAAACATATACAAAGAAACATTTTCAAGTTCCAGTAAAGTCAGTGCAATTTCTGTTTTATTTACTGCTGTTCAGATTTTTTAGGTGACTGATTAAATTGCCCTCACTTAGGGTTTTTCTGGAGTCTTACTTGTCCTGAAAACTTCAGCTCAAGGACAGCAAACTGCTGTGAATTGAAAATTAGATGCATATCAACATAGCTCAGCCAAACCACAGACTTACAAGTTTGTCAAGGGAACGCTGTGTCACACTGCTTGGTTTGTGGGGGAAGAATTCACCATGCGTGTAACAAAGTGATAATTTGAATAGTTCTTTGCAATGCCTTGGGAAAAGAGAAGGCTAGCAAAAGTGCTGGAAATGCACTCCACCTTTCCTGCTGGAAATCAATGTGTGCTCAAGCCTTTGCCTCATGTACACAAAGTGGCAGTAACCAACTTTTGAAAGCTTCATAGAGGTTTTAGTCCCCATTTCTGTTGTTGATCATCCTGAGGTGCCAACCAGGCCAAAGTCCCTTGTGCCAGAGTCTGCACATCCCAGTGTTGCTCCACCGAGCTCACAGCCTGAGGGTTTGCCTTGTCCAACTGACCCTTCTGGTTTTGCTGCCTGTGATACTGCTTGGGCTGCAAAAAACAAATGCCCCCTGCCCCAAGGTGCTGCCACTGGTAGAAATGTGAAAGGTGTGCCTGCATGGCACAGGGGAAATAGCAGAAGGTGTTTTGTAGAGACAGCCCTGAGCAGCAATCCGTGTCAGAACTGACCTCTGCACATCCAAGCTGGAGGAAGCCAGGCTGGAGTCTCTGAACCAGCATGCCTTATGATGATTTACAAATATGCCAGACAAATTCCTGGCAATGCTGAGGAGAATATGGATGCTGTCAGAGCATTTATATCTCAAATTTCTCTCAGCTATTTTCATATGAATCAATTTTCCAACTCCAGCCAACAGCAATGCATAATGTCGTGAATATAAATATACAACGTTTGCTTGATAAACAGCTAGGAAATATAAAGAAGTTTCGTATGTTTACACAAATATATAGCCCAGTACACCCATTAGTTCAGTGGGTGAACTAGACATCAGATGACCTTTATGTTATGCTGAAAAGGTCAAGGAAGGATAAAAAGTAAAAAAAGATAAAGAAAAATACCTCCAACCAAACACCAAACAGATTTTGCACAACTTACTAACTAGGACTCTACTAGTCAGAATGGAAGAATTCATTGGATTAGCCTCCTGGCAAATAGGTGGTGGTTTTTTTTACAAAAAAATAGATTTCATGGTCACATACATGGAAGAAGTAGGTTTTATCTTTCTCATATATTTGTAAGTAACATTGACTTCACTGTTATTGATCAATGATATACAGGAAATTCAATCGTCACTAGCTGGAGGGGAGAATCTATATAAAATTATTATTGTTGTTGTTATTACTATTATTAATTCAAGACAACTGAATGACAATTTAGATTTTTAGTAAAGTTACAGTATTTTAGGCAGAGCAGAATAGCATTCCAGATCACATTGAATTAAATAATTTGTATTGCTGCTACACACTTTACTTCGTAGAATTTTTACTGAATTAAATAATTATTTTAAACCACAGTAAGTGCCTATAAGAATCAGAGGAAAAAAACAAGACATCATAATAATCTATTATGTTGCACTAGAAAATAAATGCCAAGCGAAAATCTGTTTAGCAAAGTATACAGAGTAATAAAATATTATTATTATTTTGCATTTGCAGTCTTTTAGTGAAAGTGCTGTTTCCTTAGTTAGAATACTTTTAAAGTTTCATATTGAGATAAAAGCCTCAATTGTTATGAAACCATCATAGCACTTTCTTCTCTACTTTTGCAAAACTTTGTGTGTCTCACGTTACAGAATGAGTTTTGCAGCCATCAGAAGATTGCTCATCTGCTGAATAAAAATGTAACTTCCAATGAATTTCCTGTATCAAAGAATAAATTACCTCTTGCCTGGCTGATTGGTTGAGAAGAATATGCTATTAGTCTGCAATAGAAATATTAAAATAAATGAGCTCAAGCACAAAACTACTTTAAATTCTAGAAGAACAGCATTTCAATGCTTTGTTGGGAATATTTAACCATCGGGAGCCCTAGTCACGGACATTGCTGGAAAAAAAAGACAGCCTTTGTCTCGGACTTCAAACCTGACTTCAGGCTAAGGCATTATAAACTAAGAGACTATAAAGAAATGAAATATTGTGGCCTTTAGATTTTATCTTGAGCTGCAACCTTGTGAAAAAGGATTGGTGAAACTATCTGGGGTGCTCCAAAGGTGGCTAGATATTCTAGGAATGAACATCTGTAGATGTTTCCATTCTAGACACTTGATTTTTATTATGGTAGACTTGCCATTCTGTTTTAATGAATGTGTCTCTGAAGCTTGATTTATCATCAAAGCTTCACATCCATCAAACTTATCCTTGGATTCTGTTTCAGAGCAAATTATTGTCTAAAAGAAAAATAGAAAAGAAGAGTTGAAGGGGGATAGATAGGCACTGGTCACCCAACTGTTTTCAATGCATATTCAGTCAGATACACATTATCTAAACAAAGGACTGTGTAAGTGTCTGAGCACAAACATCTTCACTCCCATAAAAATAAAGGTGCACAATCAGGAACCTGAGTTTTGCAAAATTACCAGTTTCCTTTGATTAGTCAGAACTGCATTGCTGGCATATTTAACATGATTCTTCATTCAGATAAATTAACATTAATTTGAAAGCATAAGAGATTCAAATTCCATGAAGGAGGCTATAGGTCAAAATGAAATATGTATTGGCCCATTTCTGTTGATTTCTTTATACTCAAATTGCTTAAGCACCTACAAGTAATCACAGGGAAAGGAGAAATAAAATAAGTGAAGTATAAAGAAGAACACTGATATAAAGAAATTCAGAACTGAGTCCATTTCAATTACTTTTTGATGGTCATTAGTTAAAGAAGTCTGTATTCTTGTAAGGGACTAAATGATACCGACATATTAATTAAACATACATGATGCCAGAATGGCAAAATAGTTTACACACAAGTGATTTGTGAATGTGATCCAATTTTGCTTTTTATTTCGTATTAATATCGTAATTACTAAATGCAACTTCATGCAATTAGGTCTTTTTAATGTTAATCAAATTTTACTGATATTACAATCCAGGATGCATCACTCATGCTTTCCAGCTAATGATTCAAGAAACTTTGACTAAATATTGCAAAGGTTCTTCTGGAGATATAATGTTCCAAACCAAACAATTTGAAGTATTTCCAAAAGTACCAGACAACATTTCCTGCAGCAAGTTAATCCATCTACTATGCCACCTGGACATTAATGCATTAGGTTTGTGACTATGAGAAATACCATTAAAAATGTGAATGTGAGAACAGAGTCAAGCTCTACTGAGATTTAGACATTGGTATTTTCAGCTATGAAGTCAGGTGTGGCAGGCAGGCAGAAATGCAATGTATGGACCAAGGGGCAACCAGTTAGCACAGTACAGGAATCCAGGTAGATTAACTGTGCAGCCTGATTTGTTACTCTATTCTGTGTCTATTCATGCAAACCCATCTTTTGGAGCTGTAAATAAATAGCTGACTAAGTCAAACTAAAGTGGAAACTATAGGTGGAACAAGGCCTTGGCCCAAGGTGATTTGAAATCAAGGCTCAAAAAAGGAATGAAAAAGATACTTCCCAAAACACTGTAACCACAAAAAAAAACAGTACCAAGCACACATCTCAAGAGACTTTTCTAAATAGGAGTGGGTAGGTGAAAGTAATATTTCACCTGCCGCAGTTGCAGATATTCAAATTAAATATTCCCAATTGCCTCAATGGGAAAATAAAATAAAAAGGAAAAAGCAGCGTCTAACTTCAGGTTCTTTCAATAATTTCTTCATTTTTTGAAAAGTCACACATTTATACAAAATATATATTTAGTTTCATCTTTTGTTAATGGAATTTTCTGTGAAAGCTAGTGGAGCTAGAAAATAGAAACAATTTCCATAAATTTACTTCTGCTTCTTTTGAAAATAAACAAAGCAGTATTTTTTCTTATTATTGCATATAATTTTCACTTTTAGCTATCTAATTTAATTCATAAAATAGTTGTGTATGTTCTTTTTTTCTTCATGCAGTAATAAAATGGAAAATCTATTGTTTGGCTATACAGCCTCCCTCAAAAGCTCTTGCTATTGTGCTTAAGCAGTGCGTGTCAACGCTGATCTGCGTAAGTGGATTTTCTCTCTCTTGTGCTCCTATCCTTTTTCTCTCTCTCTCTGTCACAGCTCACTGAGAACTTAATGTTGAAAAGGTGAACTGTGGGAGAACACAGCCTTATCCACTCAATATCCCAAGATTCCCACAAGCACTATGGAAAGCCAGAGCAGGGAACATGCCCTTCTCACTATTAGTGAGAACACCTTTGTCAGACCAAGGTGCTTGCTTCAAAGGGCAGTCTGGAATAGCAAATAGCAAAAGCCTGTGAAGTTTGTCTCACCAAAGAACTGCTGGACAGCTTAAAAGAGTAAGGAGGGACCAAAGGAGTTGGCATATCTGTGATGATGCACAGTCCTCATGCATGCTTACCATTCCTGCTGTTGATTTTTTTGTCCTGTACACACACATTAAGTGAGGACATCTGCTCAGACACCTCCAGCCACCAGCACTTCACAGACTTCTAAGACTCATTCTTCTTTACGCAAAATAAAGCCCTGAAAGCAAACCATCTGAAAAAAAAACCCCTGGCACTACAGGGGAAATGCTGGACATGGTGTTTGGTATGTCAAAAAACAATTACTATGGAAATGGGTGTTTTATCATCAGTAATTCCATTTCTCTTTTTTTTAATAAAACAGTGGCATAATAAGCTTGAAAATACAGAACAGCTATGATTTGTATTTACAAACAATGGGAGAGCAACAGATATTAGAGAAACTGGATTTTCAACCTTGGATTACATTAAAATGGCATTTAATAATAATAATTTAATGATAAAATTTAAAATGCCAAAACTAAACTGAATGGAAATGAAAAGTACCCAAAGCACTGTAACTCATCAGCACTATATATTGCCATCACAGGGGATGAAGTGCTCTGCGTTTAATTCTTCTCTGAATGAATTCGGTAATTTAACCAAAAAAAAAAAAAAGCATAGGGAAGGAAAGGTCTGTCTTTACATTATCCTAAAATATTTTTAGTTTTTATATTAAAGAAATTGGTCACATATGCCTTAGACTCATAAAGGTACTAGGATGTGTAAATTTACGTGCATAACAGAAGTCTATACACACACATAGCCACCTTGTAAGAGAACAACTATTTCTTTTTACACAAAGTAGCAAATGCAATGTCTTTTAAACATGAAACAACTGAGAAAAAACACGTACTAACTGAAAGACATAACATACTGCAGCAAACTAAACACCTGCAAACCCCCTGAAGACAAGATATGCAATTACACATCTCTATTTTAAGCAGAAAAAGGTCCCACTAACTATGCCCCCACTGCCCTCCTGTCTCCTCCTCGTGCCTTCTCATTCTCTCAGCCCTATCCAAATTACCCTCTCACATTCCCTTGGAATACTTGACCCTGTGCTCCCTAAAATCCATGCTGCTGTTATTTCAAGCTAATACTTTAAGATGAAAGTTAAGCCAGAAAGAAAAACTACGGATATCCAACTGACAGAAACTTAATCTGTCTGCAAACCAGTAAAGAAAACATCTTTATCGAAAATTTTTACTAAGTCCAACTTCCAAACAGCAGCACAAAAGCAATCCTACGAGCTCTAATGAAGACTGATTTCTTATAGATTTGTGCCCCGTGGTTGATTGACCTTGATGTGTATTGAAGATGCAAGCTCAACATAAACTTCTCCCAAGCCTAGGACATTTTTACTGGATAACCAAGTAATACAGCATCTCTCTCATTTGGGCATGCACTCCATCTGCTTATTTAAAGCCAAACAGAAAAATCACAAAGCAAACATTTTTTCTACAACTAAAACAGTGTCTCCTCAGCAAGCAAGGTCATCTTGAGTTCTTTCTGATTCTCATGACACATTTACTCCATTAAATATTCCACATCTTATTAATCCTCCAAAATTCATATAATCTATCTCCCTTCCTTAAGTTTAACTATACCATATTATAAATACATACAAAATATCATAGAACCATTAAGGTTGGAAAAGCCCTCCAAGGTCATCAAGTCCAACCCTTGATGGATCACCGCCATTTCAACGAAACCATAGCACTAAGTGCCAGATCCAGTAATTTCTTGCACACTTCCAGGGATGGTGACTTCATTTTTCAGTGTGATCTTAATGTACATAGCAAAAAAAAACCAACAACAACAACAAAAAACCCAACAATTCTGCTCTTAATTTTTTTTTTAATATTTAAAAAACCCTTAGACAGTATACTCAAGAGGGTATTTCAAACCTTTAAGAAGTCTTAGATCAGCTACAATGTTGAGCAGAATCTACAAAGCAAGAAATAAAAGACAAATAGCTACTACCTTTGTGTCCAATCTGTAATTTTAGTCCCAGCTTGACAAAGCCTGACTGGCAACTTTTTTCTCATTTTCACAAAGCACCAACTGTTGCCTAGAAAAATGAAATAAAATAAAAATGCTAATCACATAGAAAGATTTTGAAACAGAAAAACCAGCAAATCTCTATTTGTCTGAAAATAGTCATAGCACATTTCAAACCAAATACTGGAACAGGAAAACAATGTGCAGTAGGAAAACACAGAATTGTCAATGAATAGGGAAAACTTGTCACAGGTTCATGAGAGAGAACTATAGGAAATTCTTTTTCAGTAACAGAAGTAACAAGTAAACACTACTGAAGCTATCTGAAGCTACCTATACTAGTCTTTAACATAAATGCTGAAAAATAAAAAAATTCCCAGAGAATCTATTATCCTTCATTCAAGAAGAACAAGGAAAATGACAGAGAAGAGAAATACACATGTTGATTTTTCATGAAAGCTGGAAAAACTAACTTTATGATGCATTTCCAGCTATTGAGACTTTTTTGTCCCCTCACAGTTGTATAGAATATTGTTTTCTGTCTTAAAAGCCTTTCTTTTGTTTTCAGATCAAAATCACTGTATCTCAGGAAACACAGTGCTGTAAATCCAGTTCTCCACGGGTGCCTAAATATGCAGTTCAGGAAGAAGTTATATATCCAGTGACAGCTACAGAAAGTACAGAATATCCCACTGCTCCCTTTACAGAGTTAGTGTAACATATGGTTATCATGGGGCTTTTCTCATCAGCTCAGACTCAGGCAGAAAGATCCAGTTAGACTCCATTTGCATGTATAATACCAGAGCAGAGTGTCTACAGATCTGGAAGCCAAAAGAAGAAAAAGTATTCACAACTTTAGGAAATTAAAACTTGGAGCTGCAGACAGCTTTAGCTGATCTTAAGTCCCATACAGCTACTAACTAATTCTCAGTAAGGCACATAGGGAATTAAACATGCAACTCTCATCATTATCAAAGATTGCAGCTATTCAGAGTCTTTATATGCTGCACACCTACCCTGTAGTGTTTCTAATGACATCCATTTTTGTACCGCAGGTGAAATGCTGATTACTTAATTTATTTCTTAGTCATTTGAAAAACTCCCACTGCATTTATTTAACATAATCTGCTTTTCTTCTTCTGTAGATGAAGGCCACTGAAAAAATTCTCAGGGATACAACAGGACTATGGCACAACAAATGAGCATGGCAGTATGAATGCATTACAGGACATCAGGGTGCAACATAAAAATCTTCTCAACAGTCCATTTACACACTGTGAACTAAATTCAGTCACTGTATTTGTATATGAAACTTCTACCTACCCCTGCAGGGCTAATACATGCATGTCCAACGGCACACTTCAACCTTTGATTGCTTCAGCATCTAGTTTGTAATTTTGACAACACAAAAATGCACCATTCAAATATTTTAGAAGCATTACACGAAGGAGAGGGGCAGAGAAATAATTCAGTACATCAAGTTTTAATAAGTGTCTTTCCTGAACAAAGGCCAGATTCTGCACATTCTCTGTTCCTGAGAAAGCAATGTCAATTTGTTACTAGAGAAAAATAAAATGTAAGTTATGCACTATTTCATGCATTCCTGGTTCCTGCCAACTCTTGAGAGCTGCTTTCCTATCTTCTTACTAGTGTTTAGAGAGAAACAGCATTTGTCAAGAATACATACTGAACACAGTTTCCACAAATTATGAATAAGTTGACCTACAGAGAAAAAGGAAAAGTGATGTTGGTGGTTGAGTGTTGTGGCTCTTTCAATACTGACTTACACAAAAGAGAAAGGAATGCCTTATGCATGGAATGCAGTTCTTACTTCATTCTGCTTTATGAATACAGAAGTGCAGTGCTTGAGAAAAAAATAAGCAAATTTAAACTCAGGAATTTTCCATGGTACTCCTCAATATATTACCTTAAGTTCCTCTCAGATAAGACTTTCAGGGTATTTATGTAGTCTCTGGTCCTCCTTTCATTTCCTTAATTATAAACAGTTTAGCTAAATGACTTGTAGCTCCAGACATTCTTTTCAAAGATTAATCTCTTTATACAGAAAATGTTTTTTTTCTTAAGCATTTGCAACACGGTTCCTAACCAAAAATCTCACAGGTCTGAGACACTTGAAACAAATGGTTTTACTAACAGATGCTGTGGTACAACTCAGATACAGCAGAATTCCTTCTTTCCTCCCTTCCTAAAGAATTTCATCAGCTTTTTCCAACTCCATCATCTCCACACTCCTGTTTATTTTATAATTAAGTGGGAAAGATCTGCTTACCTTTTAAACAGCTATTTTGCAGCTTGGCATGCAGCGTAACACAGGTTGCTTAGCAGATTTCTGTCCTTCCTGTTCTCTGATGGCTAAAAAATAACTTTGCTGGCTCTGCTAAGCAGCATAGGAATCCTGTAAAAAAAAAAAAAGTGATCAAATGAATACCTTTCAGGGACCATTTGCCACCAAATTCATTTTATAATTCATCTGTTCTCTTATACCAGGACTTACACCATCCTGTAAGGTACAACTGTACTTCCAATGCAGTGCTTAAATGTTAATGGAGTGAAATTGCTCCCATCCATATTTTAACAGGCTTAAGTACATCAGCTCACTCACTTCTGTAACAAAACTCAAGAGAAGTCTACCAGAGAAACTCAATGAGGAAGTTAACTCTGAACAGAGTTGGCTCAACTTTTAGGGTTGGAAATGAGGTTTGGTTTTTGGTTGGTTTTTATTTTTTGGATGTGGATTTAAATACATTGTCATGCTATGATAAGTTTCTTACTTTATTTCCTAACAGTTATAGTAAATTGTGAAAATCTATGTTTTTGAAAACTGCTTGCGCTGTGGATACAAGAAAGGTTTTATTGCCCTCTAAAGCCACTGTTACGTATATATAATGCCTATTCTGACGCGGCTCGCCTTTTCCACCCGAGCTCGGCTCGCCCAGCTAGCTCTCCAGGCGAGACCGGCGCCGAGAGTGGGCCGCCTCCCGGATGGCAGAGAACCAGGAGTGCGGCTGGGGCTGAGAGCCCTCTTGGCTGACAGCGCGTCCAGGGAAGAATAAAGGATCAGGGGGAGGCCTTTTTTGGGTCCAGGATAGGTTTATTGGAGGGACGAGGGGAACAGGAGGCAACCGAAGGGGAGGGAAGGATACCACAAAAGGCACAAAGGACTTGCAGCAACTTAAATACGGGCCCTCCCCCAGGGGAGGGGACATTACAGCAACCAATCGCAACAGCTTAGGGGCGGAACAAAAGGCGGGACTGAATACATAATTAACCAATGGGGAAAACATAGGCGGGGAATACACAGAGACATCCAATGAGTAACCGAGGAGGGGATAACTGACACAGAACACACTGGAAGTTTGGGAGGGGCCAGCGGGGATTGACAATTGTAGGGGAGTGGATAAGGGTGATGGATGGGGAACATTCTAGAGGAATGGGAGGGGATTGGGACTGACTGATAGGGTTAGGGTGGGGATTAGGGCAACCACTACTACCATCAATAGGGGGTTTTAACACAGGAAGAAACCACTTAACACAAAAGGAAAACATAAGTAAAATAACACGATGCAACACTATTCTTTAGCTTCCAGTTGATTTAATTAGACTAGATTATTTCAGTCAAATAATGATGTAATGCATGTGACATTTTGACATAAATCATTTGTGCTGAGCTTTCAGAGAGAAAAGAATTAAGAGACTTGGGGATGTTGAAGACCCTGTATGCTTATATATACGCAATATAAAACTGAGGCAGCAAAACTCATTCAAAACTTGGGCAAACCCCTCAATACCATCAGCACAAACAAGTGTGATCTCAGCAGTAAAATCACAAACAGATCAGGAAGAAGCTAGTACAAACAATGAGTATGATAAAGAACTTGACAGAAGATTTACTGACAGGACACAAGGGAAGAGTTCTAAACTGTGCCAGGGGAAGGTTAGACTGGACATTAGGAAGCATTCCTTTAGTGAGAGGGTGATTGGACACTGGAAGAGGATCCCTAGAGAGGTGGTTGATGCCTCAAGCCTGTCAGTTTGGACAACATGCCCTTCACAACATGTTTCAACTTTTGTTCAGCTCTGAAATGGGCAGGCAGTTGAACTGCATGATCATTTTTTGTCCCTTCCAACAGAAATATTCTACTGTTCTACAGATGCATTAGTTTAATAAGCTACTAAAGATAGGAGTCAATGATTTTGCTAAGCAACAGGATAACACTAGAAGGGAAGGTGGGCCAGGGAATTCTTTTTTGGATATCGCAATTTTCTGAACCATCTTATTTCATCAGTTTGGTTAAACTCCTCATGGTCCTTATTTTCTCTTGTGCTAAGCCAAGTATTCTCCTGACTCAGTAGAAATGGAATACAAACAATTAGCTATCCACGTGGACAAGGGCCATTTGAGAAGTATTTTTGAACCACTACTATTGCAAACAAGAAAAGACAACATAAATGACATCCTCTGCTTCTACAAGAAGAGTCACTAGACATTGTGTCAAATGCAGAGAAGTGGTTTCAGAGGAAATTTCAACTAAGTAGATCAGGTGAGCCTCAGAAATTCACATTTAGAAGACAGTTTCCATTCAATTAAGATGGTATGTAACCAGAAACAACAGCAGTAAGCGGTCACCTGGACAAAGCAATTCAGAACATGAAAAAGGAAGGAGTAAAGATTTCATAAAATCAAGTTGCTGTTCTAATGAGACAACAGTCCTTTCAACCTTCCTGTATAACAGTCTAGTGTGTTTTAAACCCTATATAGCACAAGGAAAATAAAAATGGAGATTGTGCTGACATAAAGCTCAGATCATCTATGTTCTTTGGGGCATCCATAACTGTTGCTGGAGCTGATGAAGAACGTAACAAAAAGATGAAAATAGTGGGATAACTATGGCAACAACAAAAAATAATAATGCTTCATACAGTTAAAGCAAGAAAATATAAAGGATTTTTAGACACATTATTCAGCTGAATTACTCACTTTTTTAAAGAATTACTTCTTTATTCAGTGCCAAAAATAAATTTCTCTCCGAGGTCCAAAGAATTCCTGTAATGTATATAGTAAGATGAAAATAGTAAGGATATATATTTTTAAAAATGTGTTAGGGTATTGGTTTTTATTGGCTGAGAAACATATATTGAAATACTGAAGAAGTACCTTCTAAGAGCTTGAGCAAGACATACATGAATGGACAGAAATCATTAAAAATATACCAAAGACAGATATGCTTGAAGAAAAATACCAACTTCAAATAGTCTCAACCCATAAATTCAGAGAAGAAAAATAATCTTTACTTTCCAGTGGAATGTATTACTTTGGAATATCTTTCCATAAGGAACTGTGGAATTCATTTTGCAGATGTTTTCTCCTTATTTAGTTACTTTGTTCTGCAGAAGAAGGAATAATTCTTCACACAGAAGTCCGTATCATGAACTTTGCTGCAATTTAAAGACTGACCAGGTGCATCCATGTAAACAAGCATTCCCCCCTGCTTAGGATTTTTAAATCCAATATTTCTGTCTGTAACAGAGAGATGAGTCTGAGCAATGAGCTCCTTAGAGTTTTTGAGTCATTGAGAGACTCTTTGATGGTGAGTACTTTGAAAATAAAGAGAAAAATTTACATTTACAGTGTTGTTTCCTCAAGACAAGCACACTCCACACACAACTTGAAGCATTTTAATTGACGACCTCAGTTCAGCTACTCTAAAGTCACAGAGCTGAAAACAAGCAGCATTTCTTGAGATTTTGACCAATTTTCACCCAGGATGTTTGTGTCAGACTTCAAAAGGCACTTAGCTATCTAATTCCCATTACTTTCAAAGTGAGGAAAATATATAAACAACTTTCATAGTCTGGCCTTTTAGATATACAAGGTAACCAGGGTTTTCTTTCTTTGTACTTTTTAAACAAGTTTTACTTTTAAACAAGTTTCAAAGTCTATTTCCAAAACTTTTTATCTTCAGTGGCTCTAAGGTGTTTAAGACACCAAAGAATGCCTTTTTTCCCTCTTCAGCTGCAGAGGGCAAAGAAAAAATGAGAGCTGTCCAAGGTTGCTATATTATGTTAATGATGAATGAGAAAATATGAAAAGTATGTATCACAGATTTTAAAAAAACTATAGTAAAATTAAAGATAAACTAAATAAACAGTAGGATACAAAAAGACCAGGTGTCATACCAAAACATTTTCAATTCTGTATATAGTACATTAATGGGCTACACATACAATATTTAATAATTTATCCTTCCAAAAGCAATGGCATGCTCCTCACAGCTATTTTTGAATTAGAGCTGAATGTCCTGAAGGCAGATCCATGGCAAGATTTCATGAGAAGTCTAGAACATCATAGACTCCATTCTAAAAGACAGAACAATTCTTTTTCTCTGTATATATTTGAACTTCTCACTACTCAATTCTTATTAATAAAAAAATTTCCTCCTACATCAGCTAATTATCCAGCAGAGTATTCTAAATATGCACCAGTGACCCTGAAGAGCTGTCCTTGTCTTCCTCTGTGAGACAAGCAATATTGAATCTCTCAAACACAGGTAAAAAGCCTAATTTCCCAACATCAGAGTTTCCAAGCTCTCAGGTTACTGGCATCACATTTGGAAATTTTTTCTAATTTTTGTCTAAATAATGTTTCATTGTTTGAACAGACAACATTCATATACAACTCAAAAAGGAAAGATACCTGCATCTATTAGAAAATATTCTATAAATATTAGAATAGCACATTTAGATGAAATCTCAAAGCCTGATTTGAACAGTTTCACTTAGATCTAATTATGTCTGTTACCTTCTGTTAACTATTAAAAAATGTTTTTGCTTGCTCTAAGCCACAATATTTAATAAATAAAATTTTATGATTATCCATCAAGGAAATGCTGTTATAGGCATTATCCAACACCAAAACCATTTTAAACTACAAGTCTATTTTCTGAAAAAAAAATATTTCAAATGTTTCTGAAGATGAAAAGTATGGCAAAATCAGGACAACCTTCCTCAATACTCATTTTCCACATAACCTAATCTTTTCATAAACTTTTCTCTGAAGCCAAACAAATTCTAAGGAAAATGAACAAGAAATCACTTAACAAAACAGAAAGTAGAGAAGTTTACAGAAGCACACCAATTCATTTCTTGACATGTGCTAGATTAAGAAAGCACTAGTGCTGCTTTTAGATCCTAGGCATATAAGGTTTACAAGCTCCATTTTCTGGATTTGGTCCTCTTCTCCAGACATATTTTTATAATCTTCTATAGCTTTATTTTCTGCTTTGATTAAAGGGGCCACAACACAGCTTTACATGACCAGCTATGGGATCTTGAGAAGATTTTTGGCTTTCTTCTGATCTTAAGTCCACACAGTGAGATAAGAGTTGTGATCCTACCTTAGCAAACTAGGAAAGAAATTTCAGATCAAAATAATGAACTTATTCCATTTGTCTATCTCCTGGTTTTACAAGCAATTTTCAGAGCTTAATAGATAGCCAAACGTCTGTAGAAGAGAGGGTAAATGGGCTTGGCCCTATCTAGAGATGCATGATGTTATTATCTGCACGGTGTGCACAGAAACATCAATTAAAACTACAGAGAGCACATATAATATATCTGATTTCTTCAGTTTTACATTTATCATACAACAGATGAGCTGTATCCATAGTTCTATGTATGGTACATAAAGGAATATACACTCAGCAGAAATACTCTGACATGTTCTGGCTGTAACAACACATTTTTCCCCAACACACCTTTAGGCCTTCAACAGTGTCCATTCCCCTCATGAACATTTAACTTAGCCTCATATCTGCCAGCATAGCTTCAAAACACAGTTTACCCATAGAGCAGTATCGCACATAAGATCCAGGAGTAAAAGCCAGGCAGAACCCCTGCTTGCTTTGTCACCTCACTTGAAACCTTTTGGCACAAAGAAAACTCACCTCAGAACAACCCACTTATGTGAACCTCAGTTTCCTATACTAATTTTCCAATTTAATTACCTTTGTTTCCCCAAGACAAATAATTTCCACTCTATGGAAATGTAGTCATTGTTTAATCAAATCAATAAAGGATTAAAAAATATGTTTTTGCCAGCAGGAATAAGCTGAAGTTTTATTAATGCATATTTCCAAGATCTGAAAGTTCTATTGTAATCAGTAGTCTATGTTGTCTCACATTGTGGCTGTAATTTCCAGCTGGATAACATAAGCTAATAAGGACTTTGAATGACTAAAACCAAATGGCTAAAGAATTATTTAACTAATAAAACTAACAGTCATAAAATTAATTTAATTAGAACAAAGAAAAAAATCTTAAATGATCTGAAGTAATAATAATTTATTACTATCAGCATCTCAGTTATTCCAAAGAAATAAATTAATAATAAAATCTGTGAGTGCTCAAAGAACCCTGCAAGTTTAAGCTGTCAACATGTTTCACTATTTGTATTTGTTTCTTTTTATTTTGCAGTAATGATCTTGAATAAAATCTAAAACCTCAAGCTGTGCAAACTAACAGTATAATTGAATGGGTGTTAATTTAAGCCCCTTCAGTTTAATTTTGAAGTTTGTTCTTGCTTTGTAACTGCTATAGGCTTAAGCAGTAGAAACACATGTTTCTTCTGTGGGACTAACCTAATAAAATAAAAATAGATTATGTTATAAGAGTTTCAATTTAAGCTCTTTGCATTAATGCATACATAACCACAAAGTTAAGCAGAAAAGCAATGCAGTGAAGAATGCACTGGAGAGGCTAGGGTGATGAGCAGGAACAGTCTGGTAGATTTATTTTCAGGAGCTAATATTGTTTATATAATTAACCTGAGATCCTTATAGAACAGTATCTATCCAGAAAAATAAACTCATTATACCTTTTAACGTTGAAAAGCATTTCATAATTTCAGATGAGGTGGCTGAGTCCCATTGTATTATCCTCTCTGTTGTTTGGGTAAACCACTGTGGAATCAATTACTCGTTACAAACTTCATTCAAAAGTCTTCATTTAAAAATCTTTGTATTACCTGTGACAAGTTCCTCGTTTCTTCCTACACTTGACAGCTTCTGCTCCCCTGTGCTGGGAGAGCAAGGCAGCATAGCACAACTTGCACAAAGCTCCCATTTCAAAAACGCCTCGAGGAGGATGACTCACACTCCTGCGGCTTGTCCCCTGGATTTCCTCCCGTGAAACCAAGAAACCCAAACTCAAGAGGGGCTTTGGAAGGAGAACTCCTTCTCCACACGTAGCAAGCAAGCACACTAAAAGCTGCTAGACAGATGTTGATCCAAAGGGCAAGCAAACAAACAGCAGCCAAGTGGCTGAATGGCAAATACTTACTGACTAAGAAACAACCACCTTCAAGTACATTTTCTTCAGAACTGGGGAGGAGGAAGGGGGAAAGACACATACAGAAAAAGAAACAATGCAAATCCTAAGCATTAAATATATTTTCATAAGAGTCATGAGAGAAAAAAAAAAACAACAAAACAAAACAGAATGTTTAAAACACTTACCATGGCAGGATTTTGTCCGTAAAATCAGAACGCAAAGAGTGCCACTTCATTTCTGAGCTCATTTGTTCCTGCCCTGCTTTCAGCTGGGGTGAATTTCTTCTTGGTACCTTTTACAGTGCTGTGTTTTGGATTCAGAACGAGAATGTGTCCCTATCACACCAATGTTTTGGGGTCTACGCTAAGCTGTGTTTATCCTAAGTCAAGGAATTTTTCATTTCTTGTGCCATGCTCTGCCACTGAGGAGGTGTGCAAAAAGCAAATCAAGAACAAAACCAAAAAGCTGTGAGGGAGCATAGCTGGGACAGGTGACCCAAACTAGCCAACAGGCTATTCCACACCACAGAGCACCATGCATCTATAGAAACTGTGGCTGTCACCTGGAAGAGAGGCAAATCTGGGCTGGGAAAGTGAGGTTTGGCACCACTTAACAGGCACTGAGCAACTGAATTGTGACTCATTTGTTGGAGTTTTTTTCCTTTTTATTATCATTATTATTATTACCATTATTATTGTATTTTATTTTTAATTATTATACTGTTCTTATCTCAACATACAAGGTTTACTTCAATTCTCCTCCCACTTCCACTGAGGTGGAGGGGAAGAAAGAGGGGAGTTGAGCAAGCATCTGTGTGGTGTTCCATCTCCAGCTGGGTTTAAAACCATGACAGACACTTAACACCATCCACAAGAAATTATGATAGGCAGTCGTAGCCACACCATACATTATTGCCATTGGCATATCACAGTGAGACTACATCAGTTCAGACATCTGATTTATCCCCCTCATCATGCTCTTGATAACCTTAAAAAGTCTTATTAAGCTGTTAGAGAAAAAATAGTAGAGAAATATGAATTTGAAGCAAAAATTTCCTGCATGTTTACACTTCATTCACACTTCTAGCAGTTGCATTGTAAAAGTACCTGATTTTTAACTAAGTTAAAGTGGAGATTATGTAAACATCTTACATACTCTCTTAATAAGCGTATTTCCCCATCTGATTTTTTTCCATTTTGCCTCCCTGAACACAGCATGCCTTTGCATCAACAGCAAAACCCTTCCTTTGCTCTTTCTTATAAAAAGTTCTCACTTAAACAAGTCTGAAATTTGTGTAAAGACTGGCACTAGCTCTGGCACTGTCACTTGGCTGTGAGCTCAAGCCTCGGACTCAGAATCCTTCTGCTTTCAGAAAATCTGCTGCTCTGTACTATAAAGAAACCATTTTCTCCAGCTAATCTTAACAGAAACCACAGAAGCATTAGAAGCACTCACAGCAGCATTAACCCAAGGAATGCATGGAACTCTTTCATGAGTATCAGGTAGTGTGAACACTTCTGAGCTGTGAAAATATGGAATTGTCACAACACACCTACCTGTAACATCTGGCACATTGCTAAACTTTATCCCCACTACAGGAAGTGTGGCAAGTAAAGGTCAGAAGTCCAGGGAGACCAGACACTGTAAAAGAGGCAGTGAAATTAAAATTTAGAAAATCCACAGAGTCAGAACAGAGTTTGTGTGATCAAACCAAGGTCAAAAGATGCCTTTACCAGTTTCCTCACTCATGGCTTGAACAAGCCCTCTGAGGATGTATGGTTTGGGATTCTCACCCTCCCTCAGGCAAGTCTGTCAGTGCCCTGCAAGGCTGAATGGGCATGCAGTATAAAACACTGAATACTACAAATTTTGATTCAGTCAATCAAAAATTTCTCATGAAGCCATAATGAAGAAGTAATTTCTGACTTCAGAAAATTAGCATTTCCAAGGGAAAACTTAATAATGCCTTAAAAAAATTGATTCTACTGCAGAGAATGAATGGAAAAAGCAGTGAATTGCAAGAAGAAATGAAAGTTACTAGTTTCAATTCTGTCAACACAGCAAAGGTGACTGAATTACAATATACATTAGCAAGATAGGGGAAATTCTTACTTGGTCAATACAGATGTTAGATATATCCAGATAGATACATACATACATACAACACACAGTTTATTTCCTTCTCCCTTACTCTGTGCACACATATTATTCAGAGATAAATCTGAAGGGTTTTTTTATACAGAAAGAGCTTCCAGATGCTGTAAACTACTGCAAAGAATTCACCTTACATAAAAGATGATTTCATGGTTCATGCATTTCAGCTCTGAAGCACACATTTTCAGATTTTATCCTCTTGGAGTTTTTAGTACTCACATATCAGCCATGAATGCAGAAATCATGGAAACAGGCTCTTATGAATACATCCTGTGAGCATAGAAACTTCCTTGTGATTTGGGAGANCTTCATTTCTGAGCTCATTTGTTCCTGCCCTGCTTTCAGCTGGGGTGAATTTCTTCTTGGTACCTTTTACAGTGCTGTGTTTTGGATTCAGAACGAGAATGTGTCCCTATCACACCAATGTTTTGGGGTCTACGCTAAGCTGTGTTTATCCTAAGTCAAGGAATTTTTCATTTCTTGTGCCATGCTCTGCCACTGAGGAGGTGTGCAAAAAGCAAATCAAGAACAAAACCAAAAAGCTGTGAGGGAGCATAGCTGGGACAGGTGACCCAAACTAGCCAACAGGCTATTCCACACCACAGAGCACCATGCATCTATAGAAACTGTGGCTGTCACCTGGAAGAGAGGCAAATCTGGGCTGGGAAAGTGAGGTTTGGCACCACTTAACAGGCACTGAGCAACTGAATTGTGACTCATTTGTTGGAGTTTTTTTCCTTTTTATTATCATTATTATTATTACCATTATTATTGTATTTTATTTTTAATTATTATACTGTTCTTATCTCAACATACAAGGTTTACTTCAATTCTCCTCCCACTTCCACTGAGGTGGAGGGGAAGAAAGAGGGGAGTTGAGCAAGCATCTGTGTGGTGTTCCATCTCCAGCTGGGTTTAAAACCATGACAGACACTTAACACCATCCACAAGAAATTATGATAGGCAGTCGTAGCCACACCATACATTATTGCCATTGGCATATCACAGTGAGACTACATCAGTTCAGACATCTGATTTATCCCCCTCATCATGCTCTTGATAACCTTAAAAAGTCTTATTAAGCTGTTAGAGAAAAAATAGTAGAGAAATATGAATTTGAAGCAAAAATTTCCTGCATGTTTACACTTCATTCACACTTCTAGCANTAAACTTTATCCCCACTACAGGAAGTGTGGCAAGTAAAGGTCAGAAGTCCAGGGAGACCAGACACTGTAAAAGAGGCAGTGAAATTAAAATTTAGAAAATCCACAGAGTCAGAACAGAGTTTGTGTGATCAAACCAAGGTCAAAAGATGCCTTTACCAGTTTCCTCACTCATGGCTTGAACAAGCCCTCTGAGGATGTATGGTTTGGGATTCTCACCCTCCCTCAGGCAAGTCTGTCAGTGCCCTGCAAGGCTGAATGGGCATGCAGTATAAAACACTGAGTACTACAAATTTTGATTCAGTCAATCAAAAATTTCTCATGAAGCCATAATGAAGAAGTAATTTCTGACTTCAGAAAATTAGCATTTCCAAGGGAAAACTTAATAATGCCTTAAAAAAATTGATTCTACTGCAGAGAATGAATGGAAAAAGCAGTGAATTGCAAGAAGAAATGAAAGTTACTAGTTTCAATTCTGTCAACACAGCAAAGGTGACTGAATTACAATATACATTAGCAAGATAGGGGAAATTCTTACTTGGTCAATACAGATGTTAGATATATCCAGATAGATACATACATACATACAACACACAGTTTATTTCCTTCTCCCTTACTCTGTGCACACATATTATTCAGAGATAAATCTGAAGGGTTTTTTTATACAGAAAGAGCTTCCAGATGCTGTAAACTACTGCAAAGAATTCACCTTACATAAAAGATGATTTCATGGTTCATGCATTTCAGCTCTGAAGCACACATTTTCAGATTTTATCCTCTTGGAGTTTTTAGTACTCACATATCAGCCATGAATGCAGAAATCATGGAAACAGGCTCTTATGAATACATCCTGTGAGCATAGAAACTTCCTTGTGATTTGGGAGAGTCAAAGGTGTGGTTTTTCCTCCCAAAGTACTTTTTGCATAATTAACTATTCATTAGCTAAGCTGTGTTGTTTTTATAAATTACAAAATGTTTTAGACCATCTGAAAGAGGAAACCGAATTAAATAGTGCACTAATCCAACCACTACACAATCAGTCCAGTTCGGGAGAAAAAAAAAAAAAAAAAAGGGAAATAAGGACAGAATTGGACACCCCAACACATGATTACTGGGTTAGTTAAGCCTGTGAAGTCAAGTAGGCTCATGTCATTTACAGACCCTTCACAGTGCCAGGTGTTTATTAGCACCTAACAACTCCAGCCATCCTTGGACTCTTGCATTAAAGTTTGAGAGAATATTTAATGTCCATTTTTGCTATGAAAATGCTCAGGAGACAGATTGAAAGACGATTAAAAATACACAAAATAATTTCCAAATACTTAAGGAGAAAAGCTCAGGGAAACTTTAAAAAGTAGGTAGATTAACCAATTTTGGTTATTTGGCATGTTTTGGCAAATACAGATGACAAAGAGGGTCATCAGGCAACACACTTTAAACATTCATGTTCCAAGTATATACTTTTTAAAATTTTTTTATATATAGTACATAGCATAATATATTCAAGCAAATGTTTATTTCTACAGTCGGTCTAAGAGTCAACTTGATAATGTTGACTCTTAGACCAACTGTAGAAATATAAAGAAATTTTATATTTAAAATTTCTAAAAATTTAAAAATCTAGATATCTCTTTATAAAGAAATATTTAGAAACAATATTATTTTTTCTAAATACTATTTTTTTATATACTACTCTATTTTTTTTTTTGTGCTGCCCTCCTGATAGTGGACTTGAGTTTGGCCACACTGAAGCAACATAGGTGGCTTATCCTAAGATCAAGTAATCAATTTAGAAGACCTTCCCATAGAGTATTTTTCTGAAATAACTATATATGTTTTAAAAATATAATCTCTAAAACTAAGTTTAATTTTTTTTAAGATTTAAAATGATATATAATTTTAGGTTAAAATACATTTCATTTACATCTATAAATTTTGTAAATATATATCAACAGCAATCCACTGGTACATTAAGCAACAGAAATTCTCCCTGTTTACCATCAGCTATCCAGTACCAGATGTACTCTGAAAAAAGCTTTTATGCATATTGCACATCTGTAGTCCACTTTTTATAGTGAAAAACCAGACAAAATTTTTTGCAATCAAATATTTGGTTTCCTTTCGCATTTTGCAGCTTGTCTTTACTTTTCTTGACTTCTCCTTTTAAGAGAAATTAAAGAAACCTATTTTCTTACGCGTTTTGATTGAGAAGTCTGCATTTTATCCTATAATATGCTATTCCTTTACACTTTTGCAGCATACAAAAACCTCAAGACTGCATCCTATTGGATCCAAGCCAATTCAAATTATCAACACCTTACTTCAAAACTCATATCTTCAAAAATTAATATTCATAGCACTATGATAAGGTTTCTAAGTAGATAGCATCGATGAAAACTAGTCACATTAACAACACAATTCTGAAAGCTTGCAACAGTATGCAAATATAGAGGATATCTAAATGCAAAAAAAACAGGCAGACTTTAATGAATGCATCCCTTAATGTAACACAATAATTCCAAAGTATATTTTGTTTAGGCTAGATAGTCTAATGAGATCTTATTTCTTCAACTGCTGTAATTTAATTTTATGGAAAATTATCTCCAAAGCCAGCACCCATAAAAAATTTAGCATACAAAAAGTTCTAGATAACCAGAATAAACCAGCAATTATTTAAATAGTTCAACTTCACTATGTACAGGACTATGTGAGTTTTTTTTTGTTTGTGTATTTCCTGAGTGGCAGAGAGTGGCATGGGGGCCAAAGACCAGCAGGGCTGAGCTGTGACTCACAGTAAATTTGATTCCTTATTTTCCCAGTCCCTTATCTTCAATAAACTGAAGTAAATTTAACGTCCTCTGTGAGGAAGGTGACAGTCAACCAACCATGAACAAATACATTGACTCCACTTCTTTCACACAAAGAAAAACTTTTCCTATCCCTTTTAGTTCTCAGGCAAGACATAGTCAGTACCTCAGCCTCATCATGTGTGGCAGCACAAAATTAACACTTGTGCTGCAGGAAATCAATTGTTTCCTTCTCTTTTTGATCCATATAAATAGAATATATTCTAGGATTTTTAACCAAGAAAGAATTAGAAGGTGAACGGCAATGGAGTAACTGCATAAAAAACTTGTCTCTCTCTTTACAAATGCCACATACATGAAAAATAAACAAAGAATTATAAATCTACACTTTCCTCATAATTTTTCCAAAAGTTAAACATGGAAAAGAAACACAAAGCTGTGGTACTATCCAGGCAAAAATTCTTTTTTAGTGACTAAGGCTTCAGAAAAGTTATTCCACACAATTTTGCAGAGATGCGTCCCTGGTATGAACATTTCATTTGCTCTGATCGTCATATTATCTGCATGCTTAATCCACTACTCAAAACAGCAGATTGGTTTCTGAAAGTCAAACAGTAATGGCCTACAAAGTGAATGCATTCAAATCCCCCTGCCATTTAAAATCAATAAACTGACCGATTTTGAAGCTGAGCTGCTTTATTACACAGTAATGAAATTTAGAATTTTGTCAACCAACATGTAGTGCTGAGCCCTAACAAGCTGTTTAGGGTAAGGAGAGCATATATTAGAATTCCTGCATTCATTACTGCTGGACTTTTCAGTGCTGACACCCAGCCTGTCACTCAACCGAGAGGTTGCCTCTTCCTCCTCCCATGAAACAGGTCTGAAAGTATCTTTCTGTTGCCTATGACAATACATCAACAAATTCATCCTATCCCATGGCCAAAGAATAATAATTAAGGTTTGCTTCCATTTGATGGAAGATAAATGTTTCTGTAGGAAGACTCTGAAGACAGATGTCTAAACCTGCTTAAAATTTCACAATGAAGCCAACATCCCATCAGTGATGGGCATTCTGATGATGCTCTGGGAAACAAAGTAGGTTATTTATTTGATCTGGAAAATTTGTTTTCTGAAACTGTACCATTTACAGATCCATTTGTCTTTTCTTTCTTCAATTGCTCATTTTATCTTGGCATATACCACTAGTGACTTACAGCTTTGTTTTGCGGTTCTGGGGCTACTTCCATGCATAGAATTACATTAAATTTTTTATTCAAGTTTCCATTTTCAAGTTTGTCATAGAGAAAAAGGAGAGAACACTTAATGTTCCTGTCTCCCACAACACTCAAGCTTTTCCCAAATTTAGTTGCTGCTGCTTGCTGCATTTGCTTTCTTTGCCTCATTAATTTCTGATATCTGCTGCATGGCTTATTACACAATAATATATGCTCTCTGATATCCCACTTTCTCCTGCAACCTTTTCAAGTACACTTAAAAAAAGAAAGCTATTTTGATTGTGGGTTACTTCTGGAAAAATTACATTACATTTGGCAGGAGCAAACGCTCACTCAAGGCCAAATGTTATTTGTGCAACAGAGTGAAATTGAGTCTCACCTGATTTGATTGTGCATTTGTAAAGGTTAGGTGTATTTTGATCACTCTATATGCCATGTAGATCTATAAGTAGTATACTTTTCAGTTACTATTTTTGCATGTTCAAAGATGGCAGCAATTCTCTCAGCTACCCCACTGCTTTCATTAATTGTTTCTGATGCTCTGTACTTTTACATACTAAGTTTCAATCATGTACACGGAGATTTGTGCATTTGAGTTTCTGTCTCAAAAAGACCTTAAAAAAAACCGTGAGAGACACAGAGAATTTAACAACATCATGAAATGTTCTGAGAAACACGCTCAGTGTTATCATTTATGAAGGCAAAAGTGAGACTGCAGGACCTGCTTGTGGGTTCAGCAGCCAAACCCTTAAACTGGAAGAGAAAATATTCAATATCACTAAATTTTATGCTTTTCCAGCGAAAAAAGGATTTTCTTTTCTTCATTTTTACATCTTAAATAAATATGTCATTAAATCACAAAAATATATCTCCTTAAATAAACATATGCACACACAGACAAGGCTTCATTGTAAATACTTGTCTGAAAACTGAACCTTCAGTTTCAGTAATTTCAATAACACACAAAAGACCCTCAGTTTTGTACCATCACAGAATATAAAAGATAGTTACATATACTTACTTTTGCCTGTCACAGATTCTAGATACTAAAAAGAGTTTACAGCACCCCCCTCCAAAATACAGAGAGTACTCTCTTCTCACAGTCAATTTACAGTCTCTAAATATTTGCTGTGCTTCCAGACCTTCTGCCCAAAATTTTATTCAGGGCTGAACACTTCAAAAGTATTTTAATTTTATCTCAGGTTCATCATTTCAATGGTTTGCTATTGAGAAATGGTAAAATATTACTCTTCTAAAAGATTAAATATATAGTTTGTGCTAGACATAAAAAACCCCACCCTCTGAAACAAAAGATTGAGGATTTTTAAATACTTTTTTTGCACATTATTGATACAGAAAAGATGGTTGTGAATTTTTTCATCATTTTTGACCATCAGAGTAGTAAGACCATAGGCTTTTCCATCATTCTTTCCAACATGAATGAGATTTTGAACTCTTCAAGTAGGTACAGAAAGCTTCACAGAGCTGTCCATATCTCTCTTTAGATGCTCTAACTGAAATAAACAACAAACAAACTTCTTCTATAGCTAAGAATCACATTCAAACCTTAAAAACCTTCTTCAGGTAAAGTATTCTTTCCTTCCGTGATAGGGGAACCACGTCAATCCTCACACAAAGTTGAAGGGTTTTTAGCATGATATTCCAGATAAAAATGTTCTAAAGAAAATATGGTGGAAAAAAGGAGAGACTCTATTAAGGAAAAGAAAAGATACCTACATAGCACGTACAGAAGGAAATGGGATGCATTCCGTATTTTGCCATTTATAATCTTTGCTGTTTTGATACTTTAGCTGAACATTTCATGTGAGAGGGTTCACACACCAAAAAATATTTCTGATTAAAGAAGGAAAAAATAGCCAGAAATACTTCTTGCATTATGAATTTTAAGTTAAAACAACCAAACAGTAACCTTGCATGCAATTAATTCCCCAAAGTTACTTTAAAGTGTCTTGTGAGAGCATTTACCTGCAGTGACTGAAGGAACCAATGACAAAGATTTTGACACCTCCAACGCCTCAGGGCAGCCTCTGTTTGCAATCACTTCTCCCCTTGCCTCCCTGCAACACTTAAAAATAAATCACAGGCTGGATTCCCACTCATATATGTCTAAAAACCTAAAAGGAAACTCAGATAATACTAAGATATATATAGAGAGATATAGATATAGATACAGAATACCACTAAAATACTACACAATCAAAGCAGTAATGATAGATGAAGGGCATTATCCAAGCAGTGTCACTACGTCCAAAAATGTAATGGTGCTGCTGGACATACTGCTGGGGCAATTCCCATCAACAGTATGGAATATATTTTCATCCTTTTAAAGCCATTACACCATTTACCTTCTCTCCTTCAGGAGTTTTAGTCAAAAGAATGAATACAGTATTTGAGGATTTAGGTTTCCACTGAAGAACCACATCTTAAAATGTGGTTATAAGGAGGCATTTCACTGTAAAAAATTTCTGGGTTTTTTTATGTGCTGGAATCATATTCTCTATAAAACAGGAAAAAAAAAAAAAGGAAAAAAATCCTCACTTAGTTCAGCATGAGCTGAAGTAGTTTCTGCGAATCTTTTAAATTCTATCAACCTAACACACAACTTAAAACCCAACACAACTGCAGCTGAAGTACTTAGTTTGGTTTTTCTTCTCATGTCACTGTGGCTGTCATACAAATTCTAATTCTGGAGTCCCTACTCTATTGAGACTCAAGGCTGAAGAACTCCTTGTCTTTCCCAGACTAATGTTGATCAGAAAAATCAGGACTGATGCATAATTTAAGCATATTTAATACAAAAAGCAGCAGTAAACTGAATGCCCTTTTCCAATTATTTTCTAAGCAAAACTGTTGCAGTAATGTTTTACTGCAAAGCATAGGATTATAAAATAAACCAGCAACAACAAAACTTAAAAATGCCTAACTCATTAAAAAGTTCATCTTAAAATTACGCAAAATAAACAATAACAAAAAACTTTTTTCTCTTGATCCCACCTGTATCTGTCTTGGAAATATTTTAGGTAACTCTGTTGCTGTTCTTTCTCTGACCTACACGGAAATACCTCTGCAGCCCAGTTAACATCATGCCACAATTAGAGCAGCTATTCCATTCACTTTTTGCCATTGCTGTCTCCATGATCTCAGGGAGATTTCTCCCTGTGTACACATGATTCAGAGAGGGAGGCATGAGAAACAAGTTAGGAACGGTGAACAATGTAGAGATAAAAAGGCTTCAGAACCAGCACAAGGATGACAACCAAAGATGTTTGAAAATGGATAAGAGATTTACAAAGGGAATAAGAATCAGCTGGCCCCTGACAAAATGGGCCTAAATAAAGAAACAGTTTTTTTCCTTATATTCCAGAGTTGTTTTTACTAGAAAGTAATTACATAAAATAATGGAATAATGATCTAAGGAAAATCTTTGTTAAATACAACATTTTGCATGAAAGCTGGCTCTTTACACTGCTTAATATAGAAAGCAAAGAATATTTTAGGGGAAAGATCGTTCCATATTTGCCTTTTTTTCTCTATTATTTTCCTAATCATCCCTTCTAAACACTGCTAGAAACAAAACAGTGAGTTAGGAAGGCCTTATATCTCATCCAACACAATCGTTCTCCTCAGTACAGCACACATGACTTTACCTGCCATGTGACTAAACAAGCAGGATACTACGTCCATTCTGGTGCTTTCTAAATTCCAAACCATGAATTCATTACCTGTGCTCCTTCTGGGTTCACACAGACCCCAGAGCAGACCAATGTTAATCACTGGTATGAAGGAATATATGCAGCTTTGGCTGGGCTTTCTCCTTGCTTGTCATATTCAACTCTAAGACAAGGAAAATACTCAGCAAACAATCTACACCTAAAGAAAATCACGATTTAGAAATGGTTTAAAATTAACACTTCTTACACTTTGAAGCAATAGACTTTTTCTTAATTTAACTTTACACTGAAAAACTCAAACATAAAATTCCATACACATGAAGCAAATAATTCATTGCACTAAATAAAGCTTTAATTATATAATCAGAAATAGCTATTATTAGTTCAGTTACCATAATGCATAGTCTCATACAGAACCTACCTTAACTGCCAAGCACAGAAAAAGGCCCAAGAGGAATTAAGTTAGAGGCTTTGTAGAGAAACACCAAAGGGTACCTACCAAGTTTTCCAGAGGGTTTCTCTGGCTCGTCCCATGATCATCAGGCTGATGCTGCCAGGCTTCTGCAGATGTAGACAGAAGCATCACCAAAACATCTACCTGTTGTCTGCAGGGGACAGCAGGTAAGGACCTTCTGCTCAGTCTTGGGATCTACTTGCATTTACCAAAATATGACTTCTTAATACAGCCTGTTTTCTTCTCACTGATTTCCAGCTGAGGTCTGAAAAGGAAAAAAAAAAAAGTATGCAATTTCCACTTTCGATGCAAAGCTTTATAATGAGCAGATCGCTTAATTTGACTTTCCATTCCTTGACTGCAAAATAGCATTAAATACTGTGTCTTGGTTTAAGACAAAATAAGAGGTGGACACCGTAAAAAGAGTTTTTCCCCCCCTCTATCGTTTAACCCTTTCCACCAACAGGGAGAAACAAATACAAGTACATAAAAGTGATTTAAGTAGATCTAAGCCTCCACCTGTGCTGCCTTAGCTCTCCTGGTGACAGCAACAGGGAAAGGCGAAACGCAAGAGAGAGAAAAAAAAACCCAAACAAGCAAAGAAATCCCATCATAAAACAGAGCTGCTGCCTTAGAGCAAAAGCCCCGAGGCAAAAGAGGGTCTGCTTGGTAAGCATCTGAGCAGTATTCAGGATGCACAGCCACATCTCACATATGCATAAAGAAATCTCTATGTAGTCTAGAAGATAATATTAACTCAGGTGTCTGTGGGTTTATTTCCTACTTTTCAAGACATATCTTACAAACACATTTCTCTACAGAAATGAAAAACATCAATGTAAGCTGGTTAGTTCAGAGTCAAAGACTAAGACTGTAGAAACAGAAAGGCTCAGATAAACAGCATACAAATCCTCACTTTGCAATTCATACCCAAAATTTTGACTTAGATTCTAGATTATGCAGAGACTATGAATGTGATCTTTCCAGCATTCACTGTGCACCTGCAGGTAAGAGTGATTTTCTGATTCTTTCTACCTGAAAAGAATGTATGTGACAAGCTCTGAAAGAGTGCACAATTGTCTTCGAGAAGGTGGAGTTAAAAAAAAAAAAAAAAAAAAGAAAAGCAAAAGGGTGTCAGATCTCCGCACAGGATACCATGATGCATATATGAGGTGGGAAGGTGCAGATTCTTAGTTGAAAATATATACATTGGCAAAATTATCCATATCACTTTGTGCATAGCTAGGGAAGCATTCCTGAAGCTTCTCCACAGTGTACTGGCATTCTTTTAAGTTTGATGGATTTATAACAGCGATCAGAGAACCTTCAGAATGTAACTGCAGATAATAATCTGAACATTAAGGTGCTTATGAAAATTCACACCCTTTGCTACTCTCTTCATTGAGTTGTACCTTTCTTGTTTCCCCATTTGCTGTGATCACTGTTTCAATGTCCTTCTCTCAGCACTGTTCTCTGCCAGAGCCAGCAGCAGCATTTCCCTAAAGAGCTGAGAGTCCTCTGGTCTCCCCTCCTCTCTCAACTCCTTCCTTCCAGCTCCCCCTCACCCCTGCAGTTTATACAGCAAGATGTGTAACCCACTTCAGTCTCTGGTTTATTTTCCTTCCTCACAGGTCTCTAGTTTGAATTTTCAAGTATTCTGGCATCTAAGCAAGACTAATCCTGATATGTGTCAATTATCTTGCTTAGTTCATAAGACACTGAATAGCTCGAGGGACTGCTAATGGCTAGAGAGCCTTTTGTTGACAGGCTGTGGTTTTGCTACCAAATTGTGTCCATGATGGCCTTGAGTCAGCTTTATCTGATGCTTGTTTCACGAGGATACATAATAGGAGTTGTTGAGCTCAACATCCGTTTTTGTAATAGAAGATGATCACAGCCAGCACTTCTGCTGTCAGTCTCGGGGGGAAAAAAAAGCCTGAGTGCAGGAATGGCAAGTAAGAGAATGCTTTACAGGTGCAAATGTCCCTGGAGCAGTAAACACATTACTCATACTACAAGGTGCAGCACACTCCAGTGCCACCAGAAGTTGCCAGCTTGGTCCCAGAAGCAATACACAGCTATAAATACGGAGAACTGGATTTATTAACCCAGGCACAACATCTCCCTAACAAAGGCATACTTCTTCAAAGCCTAATCTGAGCCTTAAGCTTGTGTATTTCTCTAGAAAGTGCAGGCTCACTAGCAGGTGTGAGTCACTGCAGGGAGTGCTGTCCTTATTTTGGGAGGACAGCTGCCTTTGGATATGCTTCAATTACCCTCGACAGCAGCCTGGAGCTCTGTCAGGACTCAATTCACCCAACACAAACAGTAATATCACCTTTACTCAAATAGCTAAAACATATGCATCCTAATCCTTAAGACACATAAAAGAAAAAACCAAAAACATACTCTCCTACATATTACCTGCTACTGGGTTATTGAGACGTCCATGTGCTTGTGTAAGAATGCACTGGATCACAACTCCAATCGTGTTAGGTGTAACATCAGCTGTCAGGAAGGAGTACAGGCCACAAAGATATAGAGGGATGCTTCCCAAATTCAACAGTCTGCCCTTCCCGAACTTCTACACATGAAGATTTCATCTGAACATTAGACTTAGCAGCTACCAATGCAGCTGCTCATGTACCTGTAACATCCCTCTTTTTAAAATTCCATTACACAAAAAGGCACAAGTGGCTAGGTCAGTAGATTTATATATGTATACTAAACTCTATACCGATAAGGATAACTAGGAAACAAAACCAAACAAAAAACCCCAAAACAAAACAAAAAAGCCAACAAAAAACCCCAAACCAACCCAGACCAAACCAAAAACATCCAGCATAGCTCCTTAACTTTGAAACAGAACAAAAATTAAGAAACTGACTATATCCCACAGGCTTTTCCCAATCCAGGTCCCTTCAGTTCTGAGACTCTGCCCAATAAAGGGAGAACTGAATTTGTGTGCTAAAGAAGTGATGGTCTTGTCACTGGGCCAGGGTCAAATAAACATGGGGGATTGGGGGAAAGGTATGTACAGCTGCCAGGAATTTTTTTTTAATACTTTTCCCCAGTTAGAGTTAACTGGAGGAAGGCACTTTATTCAAAACAGAAATTTTTAGATCTCTCCTGAGGAGAGAGTATGAATAGCTCACAGCTGCCTAAAATCTTCCTGTGATATGCATAAACTACATTTTTATTAGAACTGGATTATACTAGCTGCTATCCAGGAGGTTCAAATGCCTAACCACTGGAGACAATCAGAAGCACAGAAAGATCTCTCCATAATGAACATAAATATCCTTTCAAACAGAAAATCATAATCTACTCTGCTGTAATCAAGTCTATATTGTTGTATAAAGAATTTTAAGCAGAAGAGCAATAGAATGGACAAGAAAAAAGAGGAACAAAAGAAATTTGAATGTTTCTTCATGATCACTTTGTTTTAATTTTTTTAATGAAGTCATTATATATGTTAATTTATTATTAGACAGTTCCGTCTCATAAATTCGATTCTAAAACTAAAACGGTTGTCTTTCACCTTCATGTTTTAAATCAAAACTTCTTTCAGAAGTTTCAAAGTGGGATTTCAGCCTCCATTTTTGTGACTAACTAGTGCCTGCAACCAGACAGTCACTGCTTCTTGCCAGCACTAAGGGAACTGCTTTAAACAAATGATAAACCTTTCAAACAAGGACAAGCCCAGTGACAAATTTCAGCCCAGGTAAAGACTTGGCTATCAAAGATGCCTCAAGCAGTTCTGTATTTCTTCTTCCATTACTTGTTTCCCTTTTCTCTTGTATAACAATCTAACTGGTGGTAGAATTTGTCAAGTGATGTTTCAACAATAGACTAACAGTATAATCATTTTCAATTTTACATGTCTGCTTTCCAGTGTTCAGAAAAAAGGATCATACAGGAAGTCTGGGACCCACCTGGAAAAGGCAGACAAAAATGAGTTTATTTAGAATTTTTCAGTAAATTAATATCCTGGATATTCTGAGGAATGGAAAACATTCAGTTATATTAATACAGAACAGATGCCACCTTGGTTTCTTGGCAGCAAAATCATTTTAGAGGTGTCCTCTTTATTGGATCCCATGAGCAGGAATTAAATAAAATGGAATGGGATGAACAAAAACATCTGCATTTGTTCCTAGAAAGGGTCCTGCTTGCAAAAGACAACATTTATTGTTGCAATTGAATGCACTCTAAACAGTCAGAAGAGCAGCTGGAAATTTTTTCACAAACACTTGTCTACCATCACCCTAAGTATTTTCACAAAATCAATTGTTTATTGAATATCTCATCTTTATTATTTATGCCTAGGAAGAACACATCTCCAGTAAGTGCAGTTTAAGGAGCACAGTTAAATTTACTTCTTTTTCCCAACACTCCTTAAGAGAACCTCCAAAGTATTTAAAGAATTTCTACTACATCACACAGCTTTTTGAAGGATAGGTAAAGATAATTATGACCAAAAGCAGAACTGACCATTTAGGCAATCTACAAAAGTAGCAGCGATCTCTTCCCACTTGTATTTAATACTACAGCTGTGGGAAGTACCAAACCTTTCATTAAGGGATAAACATTAGTAGAATGTAGAAACTAGAAACCTAACAGTAATCTTCAGTAAGGACATATTTCTACAGAAAATCAAAAACTAAAGCCAAGAAAATAGGTAAAAAAATCAAAACATAAACAAACAAACAAAATGTAAGCCAAAACTGAAGTTTTGAGGTCAAGCTAGTAAGGCATGTAAGTCTAAGCTACATGTAAATAACTAGGCTGCATTGCAAACTCCTGAACAGTCCTTAGCCATCCATCCATCCCCCAAGTGTGGCGATACTCCCACTATCCTGTTACTGACAAATCCAAAACCCAGCTTGAAACAATGAGGTGTAACCCTATACAGTTCATGGATTTTAAGAATATGCTGCTTAAAGGAAACGTTGCAGAAAAAAAAAACTGAAAAGAGAGTGAGAGAAAAGGAGAGAAATTTTGGCACAAAATAAAAATGTCTTAATAGTGGGACCCACTGGGCTCTGGATTACTTTCCCAAGATAAATTCTGAAAGCCTCATCACTTGATTAGTTAAAATAAAGCACTGAGAAATATACATCATAAATATACTAAGACAATCTTGCAGTGAATGAGACTGAACTGAATGGCATAAAACATATTTTTTCAATTCTAATCTCCATGACTATGAAAAAATTGCATTTAAAATGGAAATTAACAGCACATACAAAGTTTAATAATTTACTATCGGTTTTTATGTTGCCTAAACAACCCAATATATCATTTTATTAATACATGCAGACCCTGACAGAAACTAATCAACAGAGGGAGGGGAAAATATGCTTAAAAAAAAAAATCACTTTGTTCCTCAATAATTTAATAGCTATTTACAGTCATAAGACACAAGTAGAGACTAATAAGGAATGGCAGGTTCTACAGATTATTAGAAAAGAACAAAACTCAACTTTGAGAAGGGGATTAGGAGGAAAGACACATAGAATGGCTTCAAGATTTAAAAAAAAAAAAGTAGTCTTAGAAGAAAAAAAAACACAAAAGAAAAGGTAATGAGATAAAACTGGATACAATTACACAGCAGCTGGTATCCAATACCCAACATTGTTGCAATTAATACAAAAAAGAAAACCACTTCTTCAATAATAGACTAGTGCATTTTACAGTATGTACCTGAGACAAGACTCATGGTTTGAGCACTCATCACTTCTGTATCCACATATTTGAATTTTCAATCATGTTCCACAGCAGATTTCTTGACAGAAAGGAGTCGAGCCCACCACTTCATGTTTGCCTCTTAATCAGAAAATATCTTTCTTTAATCACTGTCTTAGACAATTACATGGGGTGGAGACTCCAAAATGACCTAGTTTGAACCACTTTCCCTTCTTCAACAAGGAGAGATGAATGTGAGAAGATATAAGTGAAAAGAGTTTGCTAAAAAACGAAACAGCAACAATCAAGATAACAGCAAATACCCGCTAGATGTGAAAGTGCTGAATCCCATGGACTCTCCAGAAATAAAGAAAATTAGACAGAGGAGAAGCCTCTCACCCAAGTTGGTGGCTACAGCAGCAGACCACATGGCCCAGAGGACAAAGACTAGGTGGTGGAGAAGCCCTGCTTGGCTCAACCATCTCCCTGAAACAAAAAAATGGGAATGTAGGAGCTTAGAAAGCTCTCCTGGTGGCAGATGAGGGATGTTGGCTTTGTCTAGGGCAGCTCTGGACCTCTGGTGTCATTTTTTCTGCTTCTCTTTGGCTGGCTGGACCCCGTTGGTGTTGGCACTGCAATTCCATGTCTCTGCTGCATCACAGGGAAGAAGAAATGGTCCCACCAAGTACTGAAAACCCACCACAAACCCCAAAAGAGACAAACAAAACCAACAAAAAAGTGAGATGTTTGCTTCTTAAAGAAGTGGTAAAGTCCAGAAGACTGGCTTAGTGGCATTCTCTGTCTCTGAGACCTTCCTACAGCAGCCTTGCAGAAAGCACTGAATCTTTAATGTTGGCAAATCATTTGCATTTAAACCAAATTTCCTCATAATTCATCAGCCTTTCTGCATAAAGTAGTCCAGCAGTACAATTACATAAAAGCACACGTTCTGTTTTGACACTTCTTTTTATAGAAAGAAGATAAAAATATATAAAAAGAAACCAAATAGTTAAAAAAATCAGCAAGAAGCATTAACCAATACCAGCATTTGTATAATTTCACTCTAAAAAACATGACACTTCTTGACTGAGTACATCTCTGTTCTCATTCAATGCAGTGGGCAGAGTTTATTATCCCATGTTTCAAAGATAAATGCTGTCAATGAAGTGAAACAATGCCAGATTGTCAAATACCTATTTAGATTACATAAATTACACCTCCCTCCCTGCTGCTCATCAAGAGAGTATTGTACATTCTGGAAAGGATGCATGTGATGATATTTCGCACAAATGGAGCACATTCATGCTCCTTGCTTCACACCCCAGCAGCTTGATTAACTAAAGTTATTTCAGATGTCATCCCTCAGCCCTCATATTCTGAAGAGCCTTCTTGCAAGATCTCTTTCTACCCTTTCTATTCTCATTTCCCTTTGCAGGCTGACACTCGTTACTGTAGGGACTGGAGGACAAGGACAAAAGCCCTAAGCATGCATTAAATTAGCTCATTTTAAATTTAGAGTTGCATGGACACACCAAACTATATAAGCTTTTTTCTCAGGGGCAACATTTTGTTCTGATACAATGTTTCACCCTCATTGTAGTATACTTCCAAATGGCAGTTCTATCTCTAACCTGGCATCGTACACTGATAATTAAAGGAAAATATTTAATGAAAGATGCAGAATGTTGTTTTTTTTTTAATAGTGAAATGGGCCTACTTGAGAAGGGTGTTTTTATGGAAGGGAACACCTATCAAAATATTTGACAGACAAAAACTTTTAGTTTTTTTCTTTTTCAAGTCAGGATTATACTTCAATTAAGTGCATCCCATTGGAAGGCACGGGATGTTCCAACAGTGCCCTCCTCAAAAAGAGAAGCTAGAGAATTCAAATGATTTAATACAAATATACATATCTAACATACATAGACACCAAAAGTAAACACTTTTTAATGTAAAGCTGATTTTTTTTTCTTCCAGGCTAATGTAGCTATTGAGTTGCCAGAACTGCAAGTGGTTCCCAGCAAGCAAAATGTGAAGAAATCTGTTTGATTCAGCAAAGTTTTAAGTCTGCCATACTGTAGTTTTAAAACTGTTCCCACAGACAAAAGTAAGCTTAAAAACTGGTTATTGCAGTGTCACAGTTGTAGCAACATTCAAGTTGGGTGTGAAGTGGGGATGAAGCTTCCATTGTTTTGTGATGTTGTCAGGAAATAACATTTAGACCAAAACTTCTTATGCTTGATCTCCTTGCAGCTATTTGTATTTGTATTCTATTTCTTTGAAGGAAAAGGGAGAATTTGGAAGCGCAGAAGGGTGAAAAGGAAAAATCAAATGAAAACAGTAGGTTTCAAATGCAGCTTTTCTCCTTAGGGTTAAAAGTCCCAGTTTTTAAGTCTAAACAAGGCAAAATTCATTTTTGGTCACAATTCCATCCTCACTGCTAATCCTACTATGCTTCTCTGGACAGAATTAAGACATATAATTTGAAAACTGGAAAGTGCCTTCTGTTTTTAATGTGACATTGTGCTTTTACCTTATCTTGATGAGCAAACCCAAACTTTGGAAAGCATTGTACTCCTTTTCTGTGTCTTTTCTCTCCCTTTTTTCTTTCGCCTTCTCCTAATTCCCTCTTCTCAGAATTTTTGAGTCACTTAAAATCGAACAGCCTTGGGGTTTGCTAAGGTGAATGGGCCAAATTAATGCTTTTAGAAGTGTTTCATGTTGATTGAATGCTGCTCTAAGCCTTTTGCCAAAGTTCTCTGATTTTCTGGGCTTGCCATTAAAGTTTGTTGTTGTTCTGTCCTCTTGAGAATATCCTGTCAGTATTTCTCCCATGTGTATAACTCAGAGTACATGAACAAATATAAGTCCTTTTAAAAATCTTGTTGAGTGAGTTTTTGGAGCCTTACACAGCTATTGACAAGTTACACTTGTTGACAAGTTAAAATGGTAAACTACTTACTTGACATATAAGGACAATATTAATAGTTTCTAATTATACATGTACGGTAATATTCATGATTTTTAAATACTACCATAGTGGCAATTTCTCCATACTTTGCATGAAGTCCACTGATTTTCAGGGGCTCCTGAAAACCAATATATGTTACCCTGCATACTTTTCAACACAAGCAAGTGTAGTCTCTCTATTACAATAGTTACAGCAATAGGCAAAGGAAATTCAGCACCCTATTAACACAGGAATGTTCATTGTTCATACTCTATTAAGTGTTTAATTGTTAATTTCTGACTTGTTTCTACCATTATGCCTTAAGTTAAGGCGACCAGCAGAGTTGCTCTGTAAATAATCCTGTAAATAAAGCTTCTTCTTTTATATTTATGTATTCATGTGGTGCAATTGTAAAAAAAAGTGGTGAATACGATCTGGGGGTTGACGATAAGGTTGTAGTGCGAAATTTAACTGTGAATTTCTTGACTTATTTAAAATAAAATATCAATTTATATTTAAATCTGTAACTGTTTTCATTGACAAAGACAAATTACTGATGGAGAAAATTACTATTAGCACACAATAAAAAAAACAGGGATAAGTACTAAATTTTGAAACGATTTCTCTGCTGGTTTTCATTGAAATTTCCACTTACAGAGACTACGGATGTTTTCAATCTGCTTTTTGAAAACTGAAATTTTCATCAGTTATACCACAAAACTTCAGGAACTTTCATGGCTCTCTAATTTAAGTCAAGTTATATGCAAGAACGTGCAAAATTCAAAAATGCTGATATTTTAAAGCGTAAGTGACAACTGCTAGGTGCTTTATTGCTATTTCACTTAGCCTCTGGTAACTTACTGAGCAAGCTATTAGGAAAAAGCAAGCTATTAGAAAGGGAGAGGTGGCACAATTATGTGAACAAGCACTTTAACAATCTTGTCGTGTATTTTACTCTCCCACTTGTCTTTTCTTCAGCAGAGAGAAAGTAACAAGAGCAAAACCTTGCCTGAAAATTGGCACTCAGTTTTAACAGCTGAAATTATTTTCTTGGCAATAATTAATATTATAACGTGGGGTTACTTTCAATGTAGTTTCATTTATATATGGATTTAGCCCACACAGTTTGTCCCCTATTACCTCTAATGATGTTTCTGCTGTAAACAAATCCTCAAGTGGAAAAGTATCTACAGGAAACACAGAGAAAAAAAATGTAATACCATTTAGAGAAATAAAGAATTACACATCCCATAAGTTTATGAAGACCACAAAGAAACATGCTATTAAATGCCTAGGGCACAAGGAATAATATTAACGTAGCCTTTGCCAGAATCTTCAAAATTACTTTCTATCATGGATTATTTGGACTTTTTGAATAACACCATGATTTCTACATGGAAGAAGAAAAACAAAACAAACATAAACCACCCCAAAAACCAACACCAAGTTAAACATGCATAAGAGCCATTTAAATAAACAGCTGCATCACAAGAATGTGTGATCAGAAAAGAAAATCTTGAGGAAGATATTTGAGAGTCAAAAAAAACCCAATTGTACTAATTTCTGACAACTTAAAAATGTCATGACTCACTAATTAGTAATGCCAAAACCAGATGGATGAAGCTGTGACAAGCTAATGCCATAGCCCTCACTCATAAAACCTGTCCATTACTCTTCCCTAGATCCATCTTTTCATGCCTTCTCTGTAAGGCACCTTCAAAGGTGAGTGATAGCTCTCGGTGACACTTATATGGAAAAACACATTATCTTTAACTGTAAAGTTTGTCCACAAAGAAAGATGGGCTGCCTACTTGGAAGAGGTGGAAAAGCAGACTAATATTTTAAAAAATATTTTATTATTAAATGCAAGTGCTTAATATTTTAAAATAGTTAAAAGTACCTTATTGTACTTTGTTGTGTGTCACAATTGATCTTGTATATTAAAGTGATCATTTTGTATAGAAATTTTATAAAGACAACGAAAGGGAGACCGGCTTCTAGAGATGTTCATTTACATTGGCTTGGGTTGTTTCCTTGATTTAAATATGTTTTGGTTTTTATTTAAGAGAGCCTTCTATACTTCTGAAATATGACGGGTGATACTGTCTAACTGATGACACTGAAAAGACACCTTAAAGAACGCTAATAGAGAAAATAATATTTCTCAACCAAAAATAACTAACCTTAAAAGACAATGAAGGAAATGATGACTTGATAATGGGATAATGATATATGCTGCATCAAATCTGTTAATTGAAGGTTTGCCATGACCACTGAACAGCATTTGTTGCAAATATCTTCAGTCATTCAGACTGCTAAAAGGAGAAAACAATCAAGAGGAAAGAAGATTGTAAAGGAATGAAAAATCAGTACACTTTACATAATAAAATATAATGGTAGTTCTCACAGTCTAGAATGGCAGGCTAATTTTGCAAATTAGACTGGTTAGTTAATTGTGTGCTTCAGTGTGCCAAGCATCTTTGAGTAATATTAAAAATGATCACAAGTTTGATGGGGAATAAAAATCATCAAAGAATTAGACTAGCTTAAAGACTCAAATACACAAGAGAAAGATGACAGAAGCCATCTATCAAACACAGGCCTGTATTGTCTATATGTCAAATCATCTGTGGTTCAAATCTGATTGCAGGTTTAAAATTAAAGATAGTTTTATTTTGAAGTGCTTTTATCACATGATAGAATCTGACCTGTAAAAGATGAAAAGCAGCAAACATGATGACATTGAATACTGAGAAAATATCAATTTGGAAAAAAGATAGATATATATGTATATATACACATATATAACATGTAGCATCCAGTACTGTAAAAAATTAAACCACAGATACATTTCCTTGAATTTGATTTGAGTTACTTGCAAGTGTAGCCTTCACAATGAGATACAAGCATGATTTTAAAGCATACTGCAAAAATTACCATCTTTGTTTTGGGACAAGTTGCCAGAGACAGAAAATGTTTTAGTTCTTAGTGACTGGTATTTAGAAATGCTACAAAGAAAGATAATTATATATTTGGAAATGCTACAAAGAAAGATAATGATATACTTAAAAGATGTTATTAAAGAATAACATATGCACCAAACCCATAGATTTTAAGCATTTTTTAAGCTTTTTACATTTAAACAACCCTGGCATCTGCTCATTACTACAGAAGAATGAAAGGCTGCTTTTCTGCAAAGCCCTATAGTACACGAAACAGTATTTCAGAACAAAGAATAGAGGAGAGCACATTGCTGAAAAAAACAGTGTTTTGAGAAATGATGTGGTTGTGACCACTTGGGGACCTTCAAGATAGATAAACTAATCAGATCTGGATACAGCAAAATCAAAAAGGATGCTGAAAACCTGCTTAGAATTATCCAGGCAGGAAAATAACCACTCTGCAAGCAACAGGCTCTATATGGCTGTCCATATATGGCAGAAAACATGCAAAAGATGAGCAATTAGCAAACTGCTCTAAATGCACCAATTCAGAATTTCAGACCACCAGAAAGTGGTTTCAGTGAAACTGAAAAATATTAAAAGGAAGAGCTTATCAACATGAATGCAAATAGCTTTTGGAAAGCTTTTTCACAAGGTATAACTGAGGTCAAGAGCTTAAAAGGATTAAGATTATTAATGCAAATGCATAGAGATAATGAAGGAATGCAGAATTACAATAGCAACTTAATTTGTGTTTATTTCATGAAAGGAATTTTTCATCTTCTAAAACTACAACAGTATTATTTCTACATGCCTTGGAAAACCAACCTTTTTCTATTCCTGTGGTGAAGTAATGCTAAATGCACCAAAAAAAAAAAAAAAAAAAATTGCTGAGAGTATGCTTTGCAATAAAAGGAACAAGATATGAACTGAACATGGAATAAAAGAAACACGTCACATGCCTATGAACTGCTAATATTTCCAAATAGATCCTAATGCAGAGATTCCTGGACAGGGAGAAACTGACACACAGATTCCTGAACAAGATACCCGATGTCTGTAATGCACAAGATCAGATTAAATTAACTAAGGGGTCCCTCTGTGTCTTTAAAACCTTTCAGTATAATTAATTCCAGGGCTTCATAGATGCATACTGGAGGAAGACATCAAGGATTTTGCATTCCCTACTCCAGCAGCAGATGGCATACATGTGACAGGGAACTAACCACCAATTTTCTTCCAACACCCATGAGCATGAAGAATTTAAATTAGGACTAAGTATTGGTTATGATTCTGTCCTGGTCTAGCCAAAGGATTTTTCAGGATAGGCATGCTAAGATGATCGGTATTACAATCATCCCAGGAATCCAACAATGACTGAATTGCCAGTTCATGTCCACTCAAGAACTATTGAGCTTTTTCCCCTCATTCTGCAGATTTCTAACAGTTGCAGCCAGGAATCTAGGTTGGACTTGGATAGTACTGAGAAAACAACCTCGATACCAGTTAACCAGCTGCTCTTAAAACACATTATATTTTATGCTGATTATTGTAGAGTTGTTTCCAAACTGGGTATCTATACTAGGCTCTGAAGGTCAAGTTTTCCAAAGGCGAATATTTTCAAAAGCACCTTAGTGGTTTCAAAACATGTACATTTTTAGGCACCTAAATAAAATAATTTAGTTTTTAGACTAGAAATTAAAAAGTAGATCATTACTCTCTAGAAAATGCATGCTTGTGCATAGTACAACAAATCAAATCAGGACAATTATCACAGAGCACAATAACGTGATGTTTATATATTTTATTTGAGCTAATTACTCATGAAATCAAAAACTATTTGCAACTTTCTATACGTTAAGGCTTGGGGTGTGCTGCAGTCAGTTGAGGGGTGGGAAAGAATAAGCTTCAGAACATTTCTTTTTATGGCCTGAAGTTTAGTTTTGGTTTAAGGTTACCTGGAGTATTGTGGAGAATACAGCTTAAGATATGAGATTAGCGAGACATTAAATGTTACATGAATTTAGTTTTAAGTGTATACAGTTCTTGCAGTCTCTACTAAAAACAGTTCAACAGCAAATTAGAATAACATGACTTTATGATTACTCTTTGTGTAACTCACTACATTCAGAATGGAAATACTTTGGGGAAGAAACAGGCTTACATAAAGTACTTATATAATTAATCCAGCATCCATTAAAGTTCCCCACAGTGTATTATTCATCAGAAAGTTGTCTAGCCTTGATCCTACGTATATCAACCACTCAGTTCCCAATAATTTCCCCTATAGGGATCTTTTAGAATAACCATGAAACCATTATAAAGGTTTTCTTCATCACATTGTAAGTCAGTTTCAAGTAATTGTAGTATACATTCTGATATATATTCTAATTATATTCTTTCAGTTTCACAACTCTTCCTACTCCCTGTGATTATTATCCATCAGAAATCACTTTACAAATCTATGGGTGAGGGCAGGGGGAAACAGTCTGTGAATTTTTCATATTCTTAAATCTACATTTAAACTTACACTTAGAGGGTGGAAAATTCAGATAGATTAGCCTAGAAGGCCATCTATTGTGTTTCTTGGATATGACTGTGACTCTTCAGGGACTTCCAGATCTGAAAAAATATAATGTTAACTAGATGGGTGGAATAAGTACAGAGACACTTGGAATTCCTGTCATAAACTCAGTTTAAACTGATAACTCACATGAGAGCTTTCCTTGGAACTTTTTCTTGTTTGTTTGCAACCATAGCAATTGCTAGTGCTTTCAGGAAGATGCTTATTGAATGCAAAATACTAAAAGAAATACTTACTTTTAAAAACAGATCTTATTATAAAAGGTATGGCTGTATTCTAAAATAGCCATTTTCCAGGATGTAAGGTTTCATGAAACAACCCTTCATCCACCTCTACCCAAGCAACACTGCTATCTACTACTAAAAGCTTCAACCAATTCAACCCACAAATACAGAATAGAGGTCTCAACCAAATGAAACTACAGGAAAGGTCAGAGGGCAGCATGAACTGCAGTCCATGCTGATCAGTTAAGGATTTTACTGCCCTACAACATGCAGGTTCCTTAGCAATACACCATGTACGAATCTTCCTTGGCTTGCTGTGGAGAATCATACGAAACTGGCACAAACTCTTGACCTGACATCAGCTAATACTGAGTGAACCCGTTTCCATCCCTTAACACCTGCTGATAAAATCTGATACTATCATATGTAAGGCAGAAGAAGTGCCTTATCTTGGAGGTGATGAGACCTGAGGTATTCATCAGAAAAGACTGATCTCTTGGTCAGAGTTCTAACAAGCAAATATTGATGGGGAAATGTGTGTTCATTACTGGCTCGCTCATTTCTGAAGGACTAAAAGAAAAAGCACTTACCCGTGATTTTTAACATTCTCAGGCAGTCACCCAGTAGACTGATCAAAAATATTTTAAGTAGCAAAAATCCCTGCATCAAAAAAGGCACAGCTGGCTGATGTTGCTCTCTCTAGCACATGCCCCTGAACTAAAACCACCATGCAACCAAAAACCTACTCAAAATATGATTCATATGCTTGCTCTTTTGGTGTGCAAGAAAAGAAACAATAGATGATCATATACAGTGATGCACAAATGAAAGCTATATGGATAATATGGCTTTCATATTATAAATGTATTTCATGATAAATGAAATACAAAATTTAATCTACTATTTTAATGTGTCTCCTCCAGTATCTCTCCAAATTACCGATCTTTCCCCTCAGAAATATCAAGCGTATTAATGGATGAACCATCTTTTATGAGACTGCTATAGCAAAAATACAGAGCGTGGCACAGGCTCTGGAGCTTCCCACAGCTACTGCAAAACAAATTTTAATATTAAAAAAATTAATCCTTTGAATAAATATTTTTATATAGAAAAAAAACATGTAATTCGATAAACTACACAAAAAAAAAGGGATAGTCCACGTCTTTGTTTAAAAAAGAAATTAAAGTGAGTCTATCTTCTAATGCAAGAAAAAGAATCCCATTTGAAAAACGTTGATCAGCCAAGAGAAGCCTCTCAAGCACACAGTGATTTCAACAAGATTTCCACCAAGAAAGAATTACTTTGACTTACTGGTCAAAGGCAATTGGAGAGGGGCAAAGAATGGGTGTTTCCTTTTTGAATAGAAAGGCTGGGAAATCCAGTCGCTGAAAGTTCCAATTTACTAGTCTACATATTGGCCTTGGAGGTAAGTTTACAGCTAGGCAGTATTTTTTTCACTTGAAATTACCAGTCATGCCATAATATTTAAGTATTTCAATTAAGAGTAATAAAGAAAACGCGCTGCTGTTTCAGAGTAAACAGATTCCTTGTGTGGCAAATAAAGAAGGGCAGAGAGACAAGACCTGGAGTAGAGAGATTCACTCCACTTTACTTATCAATACAATTCAAGTAACAGGAGTCTGACAGCTTGTCTGTCTTCAAACTAAAAATATAAATAATAATAATTATTACATCAATAAAAAGTCAGTCACAAAGTGAGGATTGTATGTACAGTGGAAATTAGCATGCACCATGAACCTAGACAGAAGGTAGAACAGCTGATCTTTTCCAACTAGGAATACGCTGCTCTGTGCCACGAGGCACTGAAAATAGGGATTGAAGAACTCGTTAGCTCTGAGCTAGCTGTGTTTCCCCTGATCTAATTGCCTTCTTGTCTAACACAGCACAGAGCTTCCAGCTATTGCCAGCCTTAAGTGCTGCTCATGAGCCCTTCTCTCCTTTCCCTCCAAGACTTCTCTCTCACACATGCTTTCCTCACTGGGAGAGGTGGCTCTGACAAGCTAAAGACCAGGAATATGGCACTATAAAAAGCTTTGTGAGGTTTGATCCTGTCTCCCATCACCCTACACCTCCTCAACACATTTGCCGAAGTTAATCACAGGGTTGAGCTAGCAAAAGTAATTTATTCTTCAACAACACCACCTAGGATCTTATGCAATCATAGCCTCCCTTCTCAGACTAAAATTAAGGTGCAAACAGTAAAGTAAGAATGCACTTTTCAAGAGCAGGTTAAAGAAAAATCTGCCCATGTAAATATTGTGGGAGCGTACCATTCCCACAATAACCTTTAGGGTTTACAATACTGAATAATTATTCAGCTTTGTTTTCAGATTTTCTGACCCAGGTTCTGTTACTCTCCCAATCAAAGTGGTAGACAATCTATGTTCTTGATTCTCTAAAAACAGAATATATTCTGTCAAATAAAAGATGACACATTTAAGATTTTTTTACCTGAAATTATATATTGGGATTGAGAAATATGTCTGTGTGTACATTTTTTAAATTTATTTTCTAGTATACATTCAGTAATAAAATACAGTCTTAACATCTGTCCCCTCCATGGCTTCCTCCTTGCTAGTTTAAAGCAGAAATAGACAGTGAACTTGAAAAACCGCAGCAGAACAACATTTACTCGGATAATAATTTTCTGCTAAGGTAATTTACATTAACCCTAAATGGCTAAGTATCTTACGTCAGTCTCCTGAAGAGCCATGCTGCCATCTTTTGGTGCTGAAAATACACTTCAGTTGTTTAATAGCTTCGCAAAGCTAATGCTCTACTTAGAACCAACTTTCCTGCATTTATGTATCATTCAAGACAGTGACTCCCCTTTCTCTTTGTGGCTAAGCAAACAAGTAATTTGGATAGAATCATTTGTACAATATATCAACAATGAAAGTGTCACAACATTTAACACTTGCATGAAGATTGTCTCACTCAGCTCACCTAGATTTACACGCATACAGTCAAGGCACATTTTTTCTTATAGATGTGATCGTGTCCAGATACATTCAGTGCTAAGGGGTAATGAAAAGGTCATTGTGAAACAGGTGAATAATCACAGCAATCAGTCAAACAAATACATGCACATAAGAATAAGTGTTTAATAAAAATGAGGCATCAATGTAAGTTATTGCAGCAGCAGTTAACTTCTCACCAGGAAAAGTATGCAGCCAGGGAACTCCTACCTAATTCACCTTCCATGATAACCCTACGGTGCCTGCACGTCCATCAACACTTATAAATCCTGTGAATTTCAGCAAAGTCCTGATACTGGCTGCCATATTCTTCATATTAACAATGGGATAAAAATGAATAAAGATTCAGTGAGTCATTTGAAATTAGTAACTGGTTAAAAAAAAAATATTAAGGTTGTTATCTCTTTTATGCGTATAGCAACTTATTTGCTATGCCTTGCCTTGGTGTGTTTTGGGTTTGTTTTTTTTTTTAATCAGACCAGATGCACTTACAGGGAGCAAGACCAGCAGCTGGCAGCAGGGATCCCAGAATACTTAGGAAACATGGAAGTTACAGGATCAATTCTTTTCCTTCCTAGAACCAATATCATCTTAAAATCTAACTTTAGGACAAAAAAATAAACATTATGCATTATTCCTGAGCGACTAAGATGCCTGATTACTTGCAGTCACCTTTGCCAAAGAAAACATTTGTAAATATTTCCAACCTAAAAGATTTTTGATTTGGTTTTAGCAACATCATTTGTTGGGACCAAAACCACTATGCATCATTCAGGATAATTAGACTTTTAATTCCAAACTTGACTTTACAAGGCTGTGTCATTCTATCTTAGTTACATTTCCAATAAGATGTACATGTTATTTCACTGATGTAGACCTGCTCATCTGCTGTGTGCCCAACTGGTTTTAATAAGATCATGCAAGTCTGGATATAATCACTGGAAGAAAGAGGAACATGCAGTCAGACACACAAAATCTAAGGGCGGTTAGTGAAGTTTTGGTGGCATATTTTCTCAACCTTGGGAGGCAAAGGTTCTTTAAAGCCATTTTTCACCCTTTGAATGTACGCACTGCAAGTTATTATTACAAAGCAAGACAGGGGAATCTTATTTGATACACTTCATTGTGCTTTATATTAAAATTCAGGAATTCTAAGCCTTTTTAATGCATAGAAATGTGGAAGAATTTACATCTTCTGCTTAGTAATCAGCCATGTTATTGTCTGTTACCCTTAGCTGAATCTGATGTCAGAAGCAATACCCTTATCAATGAATCACTGGGGATGAAACCAGCAGTTTTTAGTCATGCAAAAACTACCACTGACTCCAATGTCTAGAAATTGCTGCACAAGAAATAGGCAAAGCTACACAATTATCTAAGACCTTTGCCAAAATTCTGCCCAACAAGCATACTTACTTCTTTTTTAATATACACTATAACAATCTCACTATTTTAAAACACATTTAAGATATTAAATCCTTTGTTATCAACATTAAAGGGATCTTTGCTTAAATAAAATTGATCTCTTCATACCGAGTTTCTAATCCCATTTAAGTACTTTCTTCAATGAGCCTTCTATTCTTAGACTTTATGAGATAATAATTGATAGCACCACAGCATTTTGCATAGTATAGTATTGTTTCTTCAAAAATCCACATCTTTAAATAAAGAACTGGCTTAATTTACAGCAGATTGGAACTCAAAGATATAGGTATAGCAGCACCTGAGAAATAGAAATAATTACTTTTTATTTTTTGCCTCATTTTAGAAAACACTATTAGTCCTCCATCATTTATACTGTTTAGGGGGGTTTTTGGACAAATATTTGCCTGCAGCTAAAGGACTGGCAAATCCTGGCCTCAGAAATAAGAAAAAGGCATGTAATACACCAAAATATGAGGAGTTTAGAAGGCCAAGACACATGTTCCAACCCATGGAAGAAGAAAGGATGGTCACTGTTACTGATGTAGGCGTGCTTCTTTTTTAGTCAGGTCAAGGGATGTTTTATTTCCAAAAACACTTTTTAAAAGAACAGATCAAATGGACATATTTTCAAAGCAATATATGTGGAGGATTAAGGGAGACCATGGAGCTTTGAAAATGTTCCTAACTCACAGATTCTATTTCTGATAAAATTATTTTATTTTCTTCTTTTTCATGTCTGAGCCTTCTTTTCTCCCTGTTGTTCCAGCCCCATCTTTATCTGGATTCTCTTGCTGCACATTTTTCTTCCCTATACCAATTTGGAGTTACTCATGTCCCTGTTGCCTCTTTTCTCTCTGTTTAATTTACCCACTGGCAGCCATGCTGTACTTCTTAAATTGTCTGTGTTGTTCAGCATTTGAAAGCACTTCCAGATTCATGTTTCATACAGGGGGGGTCCAGTAGCTGGAGCCAAAATGAAATCCCCCTGAGAAGGTCAGATATTTCAAAAACTAGTTTGTCTCTAGTGACTTCCACATACTCTGCGTGGTGGCTTCAGCTGCTGTCACAGCACAAGTTGTTAGCACTGAACACCATTACAACAAAGGAATACAACAGTTTTGGGGGTTTTTTTCCCTACTGTGGTAAAAAGAATATATCTCAATTGTATTTTGGAAACTTCATAAAGTAAGTAGCAGAATTCACACTACTTGTAATCTTTGAAGTTAGTTGGCTGCCTCATGAGGACCCAGCTTCCAGTCTAAGTTTCTGTTGCTATCCATACATCTCACATGGAATGTTAATTCAAGCTATTTTCTTAAACTTCAAAAATTAGTTATTTCTAGAGTTAATTATCATGTTCAAGTGGCCAAACAAAAGCATCAGAATATGAGTAAATCTCTGTATGTATAAATGTGCTAGGCTTGAAAGTTGCTTCAAAACTACATGACAGAATGGCAAGGCATCCAGCATCCTAGACTGTGATCTCTCAGTTCAGAAAGTTGCTTCTGTTCCTGAGCATTTTAGGAGATGACTCCCTCTGCACTTCAAAAAATTACATTTCCTCACAGCAGAAACCAAGGTGAAAGGATGAACGAGCTGGAGCAGGGAGAATTTAAATCAAGCACCAACCTCTATTTCAAAAGGCTTTTAAATCAAAATAGTTTGAGTGCAAAATGGGGCTTTGCATAAGCCTTTGGTGAACATCCATTCTGAATATTTCAGTATGCTGCCTACCAATACAGAAATGGGTAAACTGAATCTTTCACAGGAGTTTTAATTCAAATGCTTCATACCACATTTTCTAAAGGCTAGGCTGCACAGCAAGGTTACTCAGTACATTTTTTTAGCTCTTCCTGCAACAGGCAAAGTATACGATGGTTATGCTGTGCAATTAATGCTTTATTGTAATCACCTTACCTCAAATGCAGAGGTTCTTCAAGTGCTTCAATTTATTTTGCACTCAAAAGAGTGGCTGAATAGAGGGACTATTTCACCTCACTGAAGCCAAACACACTTGACACTTATCACTGGAGGCTTTCTCAAAGGCTGGTGGGTGGAGACAGGGGGATTGCCTACTGTGATCTATCATGCTCTAATTAAGTACTCATGCTCCATCCACAGGGGTTTTAACTTACCATGCCAATGCTTTCTGTTTTAAAACTCTGGACAACGTGTCAGAGCACTGCTTCATCAGTATCTCAGCTGACAGGATCATATTTTAATTGGCAAGAAGAGTCTCTGGGCTGCTCAGCCCTCTACCTTTCTTGTAAAAGGCTATGACTAAACAAAAATATCATTTTTATTCTAGTCTGAGCATGTCCACTGACAGTTTCACATTCTTCTACCCTCCCCATTAAGATCTGCTGTTCCCTTTACAGAAAAGGTGGAACCTGCACCAGATCTACACCTTTTCCTTTCCACTGTTCCTCTCAATGCACTAGGAATACACAGTTTTATACAGTATTTTCATACAGAAACACTTTTGAAGCATCCTACAATTGACGAGGCCCCAGACTGAGAATATCGAACAATTTCTGAGGAAAGCACCGACCTCTTCCAATTAACATTCAGTAACAATTTTTTTGGGGAATAATGCCAAAGACCCAAACTGATAGGTTTTATCCATCTGTAGACAGCATGAACACAACATGAATCTGTTTATTTGTCTGACTCTAGATCTTCTCTCCTTTTTAGAACAGTTGATTTCTTTTCTACTTAGTTCTTCCTTTCTACCCCTCCTTTACCTTAAAATGGTGCCTTGTTGTATCAGAGTGATGGCATGTAAGAACACTCACTGTAGCTGAGAACTTCCAAAAATTTAAGTTATTTTAAAAGAAGTGAGGAATCAGGCTTCATAAAATAAAAATGTCAAGTCTTATTACAGGTCTAATTTGATCTGCAAATCACATTTTAATTTTTATGTATTTAAAAATTTTTATATATTTAGACCATGTTTATTTTCCCAATTATCATGCATCACTCAGAGATAAACAAGAAAAAACATTAGGTGACATCTAGATTAAAGTTGTGTAAATAATTCATTCTTAAAATTGGTGCTTGATCAACTCAAAAGGATCATTTGATCTTCTCAGGGAACTGAACAACAGAAAAGTAATTTCAACATTAAATTAGTTTAAATATTTTTGAAGTTCTAGTCTTTTCAAAGAAAACTTCACAGGAAAAATAATGTCATGTATCATCTCAAATACCTCAGAATATTTAAACTTTCAAGAGAGAGCAACAAAGAATTATTTTGCATAAGAACTTGAAAAGCCAATGCTTGTTTAACTCAAAAGCATTTTTTTACAAAATTATTCACTAAGATAAATGTTACTTGGTTGCAATAGGAAAAGTTCACAAATCAGAATCAGTTCACAAATATACAGAAAAATTTTAGAATTGAAATGCCATGGGATATGGAGAATTAAAATAAAAACAACTACTGCATGAGATCAGAACTATTCTTACACCATCAGTTATGTTTTTGAGGCATTTCTTTCTAAATTTAAGTCATAATAATAGTTGAATGAAATTATGGACAAATACATGACTGCAGATCAAATATAAGCAGTCCATTCAATATATCTCCATAATTAACAAACAATATTTGTCTAATTTCCAGACCACAATCATGTATTCCTATAGCTACATCCAAAATACATTAAATATGATAGAAACCCTTATAAACAAGTTCTGAAGCTCATTTCATTCATAGGAATGTTTTCCAGAACACACTTTCAGAATCCTGTCAACATGAAGATATATGATAAACGGTAAGTAATCAGTATTTAGCTTTAAATATTATATTTGATAGTACAGCAGGTATACAGTGTAGTAAAGCAGGTCCTCTAAACTGAACATGTCTTAATACAGTCAAAGTTACACATCAAAGTTAAAAAAACGCAGACTGTTCTGTAGCAAGGAGGCTCATGTACAACTAAGGAATGGAAAGGTCCTTTTATCTCTAAATACAGTATCACTTGGGCCAGTGCTGGAATACAGCTTCTCCTGATACTTTCAGTAGTGTAATAAAAAAATTGAAGGGGGTGTTAAGAAAAGAAGAAGGAGCACCAAAAATTATTCAAGGATTTAACAAAACATCTTAAAGTGAGAGAGTGAAATAGCTCAACCTGTTTGGCTTATGAAAAAACAGCCTGCACAGTAACTTGATTAGAGTGTGTAAGAACACGCATGGGTAGAAAGCATTGGGTACTAAAGTGCAGTTCAGATGTAGCAGAGAAAGACCCAGCAATAAAAAAAAAGCCTTGACATTACTTCCAGACAAATTCAAATGAAGAATAAGTCAAATATCTAACAGTGATGGTGATTAGCCACTGCTTCTACTGAAGCCACTGCTCTTTTCTCAGTAGTCCAAAAAGTTTAAACCTGGGTTTAAACCTGGTGCCATTTAGAAAATATGCTTCCATCAGACAAATCACTGGTCACCAAGTGAAGACATCTGCGTGAAACCTATTAAATAAGAGGGGGAAACTGAACTTGTTTGCCTTATGATTGGCAAAACATACTGGTGTTCCTCCTAAGAGCTCCATACAGCCTCTAATGGAACATGTTAATCTCAAACATTCCATTTCATTGCCAAAAAGTTCAGTTTTCTAATTCTGCTGGAGAACTCTATGAAATCCTCTGTGCACATGCCAGAACAACGTACACGGGCAGTCGTACCTGAAACCTAACCCCATTCATTCAAACAAAACATTAAATAGACATATTACACAAGCCAACTCAGGAGTTCATGCTTGCACAAGGCTTGGCTCATCTTTACAAAATTCATTTGAACTAACATAGGGTTAGGAAACAAAGGGGAGTGGGGGAAATGAAAATAGAAAAGCACAGCAGCTGCCCCCTCAGGATTTCCACATTTTGCAATTAATAAAACTGAAAGCAGGTTTTCAGAATGGATGTCAATGATATCAAGAACCAGAAAATAAATCACAAGAGATGCTTTTACTGGACTGTAAATCCTTTTTATACCATTAAACTGATGTGAACAGAGCCAAGTAACAGATCACTTTCCCCTTCTGCACTCCACATAATCTATCACAGCACCACCCAAGAGAATCATGTGGGTGTGTACACATCTGCATGGTCACACCCAAAAACTCCCCTTCAATTTTATTGCTGAGCATGACGTTATACAGCATTAAATACTCCACTGGTCAATCTAGATCAGCTGCCCAAGTTGTGCTGTGTCCAATTTTTCTGCCCACCTCAGAGTGCTCACTGAAGGAGGTGACAGAGCAAGAGAAAGAAAACCTTGCTGCTCTGCAATTACTGATCAGCAACAGCCAGAGCACTGGTTTAGTCACAAATCTGCAACACAGCACCAAATGAGACTGGTATGAACTCCATCTCTGACAGGTGCATTTAGTCTTCAGCAGGCAAGAGCTGGAAATCACCACTCCCAATCCTAAGAGCTCACCAAGAGACACAGGTGAACTCAACTGAAAACAATAGCCCAGAAAAGAAATATCAGCTATAAAATAAAATAATAACAGGAATTAGTTATGTATTCAGAAGAAAATCTTTTTCTTGACCTTCCCAATAACAAATCAGTCATTCTTGCTCTGCAATAGCTTTGATTCGAAAAAAGGTGCAGAAGATGAAAGTAACTGGAATTCCATACATTTTTCATCTCTGTCATATCTACACACAGCCACTCTATCAGCAACTCCTGATCTTCTCCCACATGAAACAGACCATGAAATTTTACTTTCCCTCCAACTCCTGCAACCACATATGGCAGGTTTTTTTATAAATCCATACAGCCAAAATATGTTACTGCTGTTCATCAGATCTGCAACCATTAAAGTTATTCTCCCATAAATAAGAATAAAGACTCCCTAGACAATACAGGAACATACTTCTTGCCTCTGCTATGTCTGTCTTGCAGACTGAGAAAGGACTTCAATTCTCCTCTAGCTGTCAATCTAGTCCCTTTCACAAGCATTAAAATTCACTTTAAAGACTGAATAATAAGGATTGTTGACCCTTTCACACTGATAAAAATAAATAAATGTCAGTCAGATACCAGTGTAGTCACGCAGGTACAGTAAACTTTTTTCTAACCACACCACACAGATTCATTCTTTAAGCTAATCAGGATTCAAACAGAACAGAAATCAAATGTCACCGTGCCACACTAACATCCATCAACCACAATGATTACATCTACATCAATCATTTGATATAATAGGAGTAAAGTCATTATAACAGAACCTTGTCAAAAGATCTGGAATTGGTCTTCTATTTAGTATTCCGTCATGTAACAGCTACAAGATTATTTCAAAGGCAGCAGTATCTGCTTTGAAAATACGAGACAGTTTGCTTCAGCGTTTTCCTGGCAGCAGACTGTTATTCAATGACAAAATTCTCTATGAAGAAGTAAACATTACTGATTTGAGCTTTATAAAGGGGGAGAGCACTGGATTTTCTGTTCCATCAGTTTTTAAGGCAGAACTGAAAAGTCAACAATTGCATTGCTTTTACATATAGAACCTACAACTTATCTGAAAGCAATCCTATCATTCTGCTGAACTGTTGGTTATATCAGATAGTTCAGTAATTTCATTCCTTTACTTTGGAAGTCCCATCAGCTTTCTCTCTCCCCTCGTGTCTAATTCAGCCCAAAACACCTCACTACTTCATTCCCAAGCAATGGTGCTCTGAAAAGCACAGTCTGATACGAAGGTTACATATATAAAAATAAAACATGCTGGTAATTCAAAATGTGGAGTTCACCTCCTGCATGGGACCATGCCATCTCATTTCCAGACTGGAGCAGTGTCTGATGCCTGCTTATGCTTTGCAGCGCTAAAAGACAGTCCAAAATTCTGCACACAGTCTACATCTGTCACACTCTATGCTGCAGCCAGCCATGGAGAAGCAAAGACCATACCAGAGAAAGAGCACTAACACAGAAAGTGCTCCCTTTCTGGACATAATGTATAATGTCACAAAGACATTACGCCACTGCTGCTTCAATCAAAGGAAGATCTTACTCATAGTGACCTTTCTGTGCATTGATCACTGCAGTGAACAAGAAATCCCTTAAGCACAGCTAAAATTATGCTTCCTTTACATGAGAGGTACTGCATGAAAAATTATAAAGGACTGAAAAACAGTCCTTTAGATCCACTGCTATGAGGAATGAAGACCGTGGAGACTTGATTCCACTTGGTCTGGAAAGCAGAAATCTAAAGAAAATATAAAGAAAAGCATTTAAGGTTAAGACAAAACTAGCAGCACAGAGCAGACGTGCAGAATGTGACTATCAGTCTAATGAAGTTTTTACAAATAGTACTGGAAAGCAGTAACAATTTTAGTCAGATGTGGCCGTTCATAAATTCAATTAATACACTTACAAGAGATTTTGAAGGAACTTATCACCTGGCTTCCTCACAGGCGATTTTTACCTTGGCCCTCACTGGTCATTGCTCATTTTTTCGTGACAAGAGTCATTCACAACTGGATCATTCAAGAAAACAGGATCCCATATCAATACGTGAACTTGGAGGAGGTTGAGAACAACCTTCATTAATAAGTCGGACTTATTGGCGTCTACAAAAAGCTGTAATGTCCAGTAACATCTCCTGCTGCTTTTACTTCTAGGCAGGTATCTCTACCTAGCTGAGAACTTGATCTGGATGCCAGTTCATGCTTAGAACCACTTTTTGAGTAATTACAATACAGCAACAAACTTGTCTGCAATACTTTTTCTAATAAATAATTACTTAGATCATGCTTACAGATCATAATTTTGTAAATACATTAAAAGTATATAAATATATTCTTTCAGACAAGATGCTTTAAAAGGATACTAGTTACATTTACTATGTACATGTTTAGCTGGCTTATAAATAAATGACAATTCTTTAGTGTAAGTTCATATTTGCAGTAAGTACATTGCATTACTCTCTTGGGAATAATAATAATTAAAAAATCCATGACACAAAAAACCCCACTAATTTAAAATGCAAATAAAACATTTTTTGCTAAAGGCTATGATACTGCTAAATATTTGATCATGATTTCCAAAATTAACAAATCACATTTTAATAGCTGTGCTTCCATTACTGAACAAAGTAAAGCTTGGCAAATTCTTTTAATGTATTTATTCTGACAGTCATATTTTACATGTAAAAGCAATGGTAGTCTTATATATAATTCTAGAGAATTACCAAGACTTAAGTGGCAACCACTGTATATTTACTTGGCATTTCAGTGAACATTAAGGTTTACAGTTCTGAGGAAAAAATTGACTTTGGCTTTACTTCCGTCAATATTTATTTCTCTGTTCAATAAACATTGATGTTTGCCTCAAAAGAAGTCAATATCCTGTTAATGTACACTACTTGAATAACATTTCGGAATTACTAAACAAATGACTCAAATTCAGAGGATCAAAGATAGTGGGACCAATAAAGACTTGCAGGGTGTTTGTTTAAACCTGCAGTCTTAGCAGAACTACCAGTACATGACGTGAAACAGCGCTGTGAACAATCCCTCCTCTAATCTTCAGCATGCTGGTATTACAGTCAGATCCATCTTTGGTACAGCCTGCTTCAGAAACGTTTATGTGCAAGTACATCTTCCCCTTAATGCCCTTCTTCAATGCTTCCTGAGCCAGCTTGTCCTTGAAATATGTTTTGCTTCAAAGATCAGGCAGATCGTAAACACATATTCTTACACCGTCCTCATTTAACCTGGTTTTCCCAATTTGTCATCCATGTTTTATAGTGGAATCTTCAAAAATTCTAGAAGGAACCCTGTTTACAGTACTCAGAATTTTTACTGTAAGTTTATGCTACCAGACTTTCTACTTTCCCAAATGGCTACAATGTTTTAATACTACTAATTTTGACCACACTTTGCTACTTACATGAGGTAACAAAGCCAAGAGAATCATCAAAGTTTAGGTGGAAAAGAACAAAAATATTTGCAGCTTGTCTCAGATCTTGGCAAAACTGTCCTTTAATGCACAAAATAATACGAATAGTTGAATGTATGAAATTTTGTCATCATATCAAATATTAAAAGGCCCACTGTAATGATAAACCTAGCAACCTAACATAAAGGAAGTGATGCAAGCAAGCCCATATAACAAGCTGTGATCAAACTTTAGAGACTGAACTTTCCATTATCTACATATGTCTTTCTTCCTGCTTGAGGACACCAGCCACTGTTGCATGGCAGATGACTACTAAATCAGTAGAGAGAAAAACCTAGCATTATCATATTTCCTCAAGTTAGTAATGAAATTCCATTTGCAAAAGAAGGCTCTGAATAGCTCCAAAAAAATCTTCTATTGCTTTTTGTGAGTGTACTCACAACTTCACATGCAACACAATCACCTGCTAGTGAAAAAGTGAAACCTTAAAATGAAAGGTGAAAAAAAGTTGTTAGAAAATTACATAACTCCATAAAGTTTATAATTTTGGAGTGTTCCAGTCCAAAGGGGTGGGGGGGAGTAGAGAAAATATTTTTTTTTTTCCCCTGTTCATTTAAGTCCACAGAGAAATATCCTATTTCTGGAGATTCAGACTTTATGAGAAATTAATACCAGAGATTTCAGCTACTGTATTATACTTGCACATACCATGAATATAAGCTGCAGGAAATACTGTTTAAAGGCCAAGTTACTAAGAGCAAAATTATCATAAACAGGCTCAAAGATTATAATGTCCTTCTAAAAAGTATCTCTGGAAAGGAAACACACGCATGAGTAAGAGGTACATCCTTGCCCAATTACCTGCCAACTCATGTTTGTTAGCTTCCTTGGATGTTTTCAAGCAACCCATACTTAACAGACAGATGTGGAAATAGATCACATCTCAGGTATCAGAATAGTTCAAGGGCAGCCTTACCACTTTTGAAGTAAGAATTTTGCTGGAGTCTGAATCAGAATATTCACCTTGGCATCATTAACAAGTTTTTACTGCTTCAAAGAAAAAAAAAATTTTTGCTGAGGGTTTAGTGCTTTTGGCCTTCTCACAGAAAAAGCAAGGATCAGGTGGCTGCAATAGCATGGTGCATATGGCCTCATGAGCCCATTTTAGTAGGTTTGGATCATGAAGAGAGACTCAGCTGTCATTGTATCCTTGTGTTTAGTCCTCTTGCAAGTAAATTTCACAAAAAAGACAGGATTTGAGGAGTATATATCTCAGAGATACAGGTGAACTCTGGATAAAAGCAGGTGCACCACTGGTAAGGGATGGAGCAGTGAGACAAAGATGGCAGCAGCACTGTCTGTGCTGCTTTGGTTCTTTGGACAGCTGTTGTCAGGTTCTCAGAGCTGTCAATCCAGAGGTACTAAAACTTTCACAAGTCAACCCTTAACCTAATCTTTCACCTACCAACCTTTCTCAAATACTAGTTTCACATTAAGTACGTTAAGAATGACAATAACCCTCTATTCTAATAACAAGAAACTGCCAATTAAGTCCATAATGTATGGACATCCTCCCCTTACTTGCCCTTTTTATGCAAAAAAATTATGTAGGAGGCTGCATGCAATACCAACATGTCCATCATTTTAATTATTTCTGGATATTTGTCCATACTGCATTAGATTAAGAGAGGCCAAAAACTGATTTATTCACTCACTTGTAAATTGCATCTTAATGCATTCACAACTTGTTAACATTCATACATAAAAGACTTAAATTAGAGTTCTTTCCCAGGAAAAAATAGGCTCTTATCGTCAGAAATTATGAAGACACACAGTTAAATGCAATTTTTAAATATTTACTCCATATTTCCATGCATCTGTTCTGCAAGATTTTTAAAATGTTGGTGAAAGCTGTCCAACACTCCTACTGTGCAGCCTTTTAAACTTTCTAAATACCTACCCCCCAGTAGGATTTTGGTACTTACTGCAAGTTGGTCTCTGTAACATGCTTGTAATAAAAGACAATTAAAAAAAATTGATACAGATAATTGATACAGACTTAATACAGAATTAACACAGACTTAATAATTAGCAATTTTATATTTAGATGATTTATTTTATGCATATGTCAACATTTTTGACCTCTCTGTGTGAAAAAAGTGCCATAATAGTAAAAATAAGTTTAAGGAAAATAATTTTGACCTTTAAGACAGTCAGCTATTGCATTTCTTATAATTGTGGTTCCATAAATGGACCACTATCAGGTGGAGCAAGTCTGCTTGAGAAACCTTCAGTAACAAATGCTTAAATCTAAATAATTTCTTTTATTCTGACCATGTTTAACTCAGGCAAGGGCCTAAATATACTTGGCTTAGGTGAAAGGAGATCACTGTCAAGTCCACTAAAACTGGGAAGCTACATTTTAGCTTTTCATATCTGCCAAATCACAATTCCTTTTCCTTTTGGTTGTTCACTAAACAGCATCTCCATAAAAGACATGACCAGACATCGGTGAATGAAGAGCAGTATTTGCAGAAATAGACCAGTGGATTGTTTCTTGATTTTTATTCACATTTGCAAAAACACATTTCTTACAATACGAAGCAATTTTTCTTATTCTGGGGAACAAGGCCCATGTCTGAGATCTCCCTCAAAAAAAACCAAAATCATCTGCTTCTCAGAATCTGCACTCTTCCAGATTATTTCAAAGTCTAAATACTTTGCTATGTGACACAAGACCTTGATTAACATGCTATCCTCAGGTTACACCCTGCATATGTGATAAATCTCTTATAAAAGCATCAGATCCAATTTATTCACTGCTGATCAAATATTAGACTAAATCCATTAATTACAGATAAATAGCAGGTACTATGATACATACATCAATTAAGTTACAAACTAGATGATCTGCTACAGATGTGTGAAATTTGGAGCTAGCTTAAAAGAAGGCTGACAGTCACCTAATAACTTAAAAATCTTTCAGGAGTTTTATTTATTTCTTCTTCACTAAAATACTGTAGCTTCACAATGAAAAGCTATTCTCCACTTGCCTGAGGGCTGATGCTCTCATACAGCACCCTTACATTATCTGAACACCTGAGCTTAAGGAATAAAGGGATAAGAATCAAAGTCACAGCACTGAGTATTGCTATAGTCATGTGTGGGTCCTCTGCTCATTACAACTACACTCCTTAGGTAAAAATAGCAGGCTGGGGAAACAAATGCCTCAGACTCCCTTAGTTTCTGCCGTGAATGCCTTATTCATGGCTAAAGATTTCCTCACCTGAGGTCAGACATCCAGGGTTCAAATCAGGTTTCACTTGTCAATGTATCAAAACGTTTGTATTTGTGCAGACAGATTCATTCTGGGAGCCTGGTAGAACTCCCTGCAAGGAAGCTGCAGTGGGAAGTTGACACTCTACATTGGGCAAAGAGATTCCCTTGATGCTGTGCTTGGCTAAATCCTGAGCCCAGGAGGGACATGAGACTGCTTGCAACTCACATCAGGCAGAGTTAACGCTGAAAATTCAAGTTCTAAAGAAAACTATCCTGTCCATTGCCTGTGTACCTTGCCTGGCATAAGAGGATGTCAACTTCAATAAAGACTTTTATCTAAAAGTCAGATTACATATTCTGAAGGGAAAGGCTTAATCTGTCACCTTTATTCCCCTAAGAATCCATGCAACAGATGTTTCCATATGAATGAGGAAGATAATTGTTCAGAAATTACCTGAATTGCACAATTGCTGTGATTTGCAAAGGATCAAACATCAAAGATTATGGGAAAATTTCTGGTTTATACCCTACCAGGGCCAGCACTAGAACTAAGATTTCCTTGCTACTAGGAATTCTGATACTGTTTTTCTTTCAATTCAAAAGGCTACATGAGAATCTTAGCTAACAGCACCCTCAGGAATCAAACAAACCCTGACTTAGGAAAACTTGCTCAAAAATGCAACTATTTGTTGATATGGAAGGGACAACAGCAGGCTATTGGAGACTGACAAAGGATAATGCTCCTGAAAAGAAAAAGGACAAGCTGAGTAAGAGCATTTACTGCTCTTTTTTCTTTGACTTTCACTCTTTTTGTATTCCTACAGGTAAGTAGTTAATGCAGAGTGTTTGTAGCCCATCACTGGTTCACTGGCCTTTCAGCTCACAGGACTGGGCAAGCACCCAGGAGATGTGGCTCCACCAAAAAACACAACAAAATTAGATCTAACTGTTTTAGATTTACACTATTTACAAAATTAAAACTGTTTTAGATTTTAGATCCATAAGCCTGGACATCAGCATTAGACTTACTTTGCCACTTCTCAAAATTCAGTTTTGACAAGAAAAGCTCTCTCTCATCTGCATTCACCCATACTTACTATAACATCACCATTTTCAGGAAAAATGAAGCAAAGAGTAGAAAACAAATGAAAAACCACAAACTACTGAACAGCTAACAATATAAATAATAATTACGTTGACTACATTTCCTATAACATATAAATAGTGTTACTTCAGTGAAGCATATTCTCCTTACTGAGAATGGAAGGTTTATAAAACAGTAAATCAATGAATTATTAGTTGAAGTATACAGAGAAAGATTACTCAGACATTATGTAGGGTTTTTTCCAGCCTTCTTGAATATCACAATATGCAGTATTTTCTACACTTAACCAGAGGTATGTATTCAATTAAGGCCGTATGCTTCCAGCCTTCTGCTTAGTAGTTTAAAAGATATTCAGTAGCTTTCACGTTCAAGGACCCATACTACATCTTAGAAGTGAATTTTAAGATAAATACTGGTAATGAGAGTTGCACAAAGGTGTTAGTTGTATCATCAATCTTGTCAGATACCCTGCACCAACAGCCACGAGTAATCAGACAATGAAATAGAAGGCAGAATTAAATACTGGTTACAGCTTTACTTGTGGAAATAAATGGAAGATTCTCAACTGGGAATATGTGGGAGGACAGAGATAATAAAGGCTTGCTTTTGGGGGGTGGGGGGGGCTTCTTCAAGTGTGATAATATTTAGCTAGTAGATGGCATCAAAAACATTTCTTTAGGATAATGTGTACTCATTATAATATAAACACGTACTACGTGCACATAATAAACCACTCACTCATAAAACATGGGACTATTCCAGACATCAAGATGTTGCAGTTACCCCTGCAGAGCTTCAGTACTTCTGTTTTAAATCCAGAAATAGTAACTTACTGAAGTGAATCCACATGGCTAATTGCAAACTACACAGGAGTTTGAAATGGACAATGATCAGGCTTTTACATGACCTATTAAAACACAAACCTTCTCAGGCTATCTTGGTCACCACTAGCTGTCTAGCTATGAGGAATTAGTAACAATTCTAAGGTAGCTCATCATTAATCAAAATAACCACTTGCAATTATTAATGTTTTAGCAGAGCATTTGCTTTAGCAACTATCACAACCTCCTAGATTTCTGCTGTTAACACTGAGCTGTGTTCAAATTCAAACCAGAATTATTTTATCATTACAAAATGCTATTTCCTTCTCCCTGGTGTTTTATGATTTTCTTTATGTCCACTGCCTTACCAAGAAAATCAGTAATACCCAGCTACCACCTCTTTTCACACTTGCTGGTGTAGTGGGAAAATACATGTGTGTTCCATGCCTCAAACTCCTTGACATGCGACAAAAATAAAGTTTTGGTAATGTTTTCAAGAAGGTAAGTAAATGAGGTCAGTAAAAGGGCTCTCTGATGAAATAAGCTGATTGGGGCACTCCACTAAACATTCCACCCACAAAAACACAAAATATGTATTCAGCCTTCTGTGTTGGGCAAATAATTGACCGCTCTTCTATTCTGACAAGCAATGCATACACAAACTATACTTTTTATTAATCAGACTAATTTCCTTAACATTTCTAACACTGCACAGAAGATACCATCCTTCAGAGCCTATTCATGACCATATTTCAAGCAAGACCTGCTGGAAATTACCCCTGCTTATGGTGGAATATTAAACTGTCCATTCTGCCGTCAAACAGTGGGTTTGAGCAGCTGACATAAATACCATGCTTCTTTTCAGCTGTTGATTTGAAGATCCAATTCACACAACAAACCAAAACAAAGTCTGATCCCTATCTTTAACTTCACTTCCATCTACTCACTAATATTAAGATTGTGCCCATCTAATCACTGTTAGTAACAGCACTATATTCTAATATGATGGTGTACAAAGACTACAGTCATACATCCCTACACTGGTCTGAGCTCTGGGAATTTTAAGTTTAGCAGGGTTGGGTTATTTAAGCAACACCTTAATAATTTTCACTCTCTAGGTCTATTTACTGGTATTTAAATGTGAGCTAGAATTTCAAGGCAAGCATCCAAAAAAATCCATAGTTGCCACATAGTAGTAAGAACGAAAGTCAGCTTTTGTTTCAGTATAAAGATGTGCTACAATGTTTTAGAACCAACAACAGCCAATACTGTTGTCTGAGCTTGTCTGCTCCACATAAGAGCCTCCCCCCACACCTTACAAATATATTGATGCTGAAAAACACTTTCCTGCCCTTATAGCAGCAGCCTAATGTGTATGAAAACAGGCCCATGAGTATGATTTCCTGTTTCAAGTTGAAGCTTTATTTCAACTTGTTTTATTTCCATTCACAATACTATATTTTCCTACATATTCAAAGTTGCTTGCTGCACTGTGAATTTCTTTTAAGTAAACTGAAAGGACATGAAATTTGCTGTGATGCCACTAGAGTATCACATACAGTGACACTTGCAGTGTTTGACTGTATTGCCCCTTTCAGCATAGAACCAAGCAGAAAGCCTTATTTCACCAGTTTTTTGGATGCTATTACACTTCAAAACACAAAAACCAATTGCCTGATGATTTGTTCAACTGAAAACACTCCAGAGAACTGCATTCAGAAATATAACATTGAGTCAGTATTTTATAAAGTCATTTCAGCTCTACAGAAGAAAAGAATTTACTTAGCTACTTGAAAGCAAGTTTCCTTTGCAGTATACATGAACACCAAATGCCTGGATATTAATCAAAACCTGAAAAACAGTTTCCTGACAGACTCACTACAGTCAAAATCTAGGATTATTGGCAGGGAATCTAATGAAAAGAGAAAGGGGGACAGACAGGACTTGAAAAACACACGTTTGTATATCAAAATGCCCCATAAAAAGAGAGCTCAGGCTCATTCTTGGAGATAACGTTTTTACAAGAGTTCAACATGTGGATTTCTCTACTACTACACAAAGCATTCACCTCTTCACCTCCCTTTCTTCTGGCAGAACTACTCTTCTGTTCATGGGGACTATTTAATAAAGTAGCAAACAGTGGAAGAAAAATAACCAACATACTCCTGCTCACTATTGCCTATTATCTAAATATTTTTTTATGGTAATAAAAAGTACAGTACAAAAAAGTACAGTACTTTGTGCCACTTCATTTTTGGCTTAATTTTTAATAAAATCCAAGTATTTGTCTATTGAGTAATTTTATTAATAGTGTCTCTGGCAGGACATATGAGCTGTTAATAAAACCTGGTTACACATTTTAAAACAAAAATAGCTTCATGTTGCTCTCACCTACTGCTTTCAGGAAAACCATAATTAGAGCTATGGGGAAATAAATTCCTTCTTATACTATTTTTAAACTTGACTCGCAGCTTTTGATTATTTGGTATTGACCTAAATTAACCTAAACCTGGAATGCAGTTGATCAAAGTTTGTGGAGCCTCGCTTTTCTGAAATTCCCTGTAGTAACAAAATCCATAGATATTATTTTGTGTAACAGTGTGTATAACAATGTACATTATATATTACAATATCCACGACATGCAGTACATATAGATAAGACCTCAGATTCATGCATTCCCTTGTTTTTCACTTCTTCACCACACTGTTCATTTTTTTTCTCCTAGCCTCTGACTTTTCTTTCCAAACCAGTATGTAAGAACTCCATTATGTAGATGCAGCTATCTTAACTGATAGAAAAATTACTGAAGCATAAAGGTGGACCCTGCAGAGACTGCAGGGATCTGGGACTCCTTCAGCTTTCTTGCAACTACACATGCACATTGCCTTGTCCCTGCTGTGCCAAAGTCTGCTTCCACATGGTAAAGTCAGGTTTCATGCTGCTAAGAGCAGTTAGGAAGGCAGGCTACTGAAGCTGCTCCACAGGAGAACCAGCAAGGATATTTTCATAGAAGCCAGCCACTCTCAGAACTGCTAATTTCATTTTGTACAAATTGATACTCTTCTGCCTTTTCAAATAGCCAAGAGCAATACTAAAATAAATAAATAATTACATAGTAGGAATGCTGCCTTCTGTTCTGCAACTTCACCCTTCTTTGCCAGAGACAAAATGAGGCAGCACCACCATCCAATCCCTCCTTTATCCAGTACTGTTGAAAGTATTTATTCCATGGTAAAGATCAGTTTTTGCACTTATTGAAGATAACACATTACCTAAGCTGTCAAAAGAAAGCTGGAAGTTGTGGCAGCTGAGAAGGGACAACTGAGACTTACAGGACCCAGAGGAGATATTGAAACTGGGAGTTATTTCATGCACCCAAGGACACTTAAATTGCTTGCCCTTGAAGAATGCACGCATTTACACTTATGAACAATAGAAATTTAGGGGACTAATTTGGGAAGACTGCATTTTTAAAGTAACAAGCCAACCACCACATCTCCAAACAAATCCTTCCCACATTACCATCAGGGTGAAAACAATACTACAACGGTTTGCAGAAGTAGTCAAGGTTTATATCAGTGTCATGTTTCTTATTAGACTGAAACAAAGCTGCTCTTACCAGTATCAGAAAAATAATTTTATATTAATACACTGCTTCCACACTGTACCAAAACTCATTTTATTATTCACATGAACTTTTCTTATCTAGAGAAAACCTTCATATTACTCAAAATTAGATAAATGAAAACACTTGTGATGAGTAAAGCACAAAGTAAATCCTGAGTAAAATGGAACAGAGCAAGTGTCAGCATAACTGTGATATGAACTAGAGATTTTCTTCCTAAGCAGAACATACGACATGTTATTAGAAGGATTCCACAGAGAGGTAAGCAGGCCTTTGACCTCTCAGTTCTTAAAAAAAATAAGAAAAAAAAGTCTTCCATTTATACAGAGCTTTATTATTCAGCAAACATATTTTGTCAAAAAAACCCTTTGCTTAGGGAGGACAAGGATAGAACCAAAAAGAAAAAAAATGTCAAAGAAAGCACTTTTTTCTAGAATACATTGTCAATGCTCATTTTTTCCACTTGTCTAGAGAGTACTCACAGACATTACCTGACTGAACTGTACAGTACAGCCCCTCAAAAAGGCAGGCTCTGAGACCATGCACAAAATGAAAAATACAGTTTGAAACTTGATCATAGTGCAAAAGCATTACATAAACGTTGCTTGTCATAGGACAGGACTGCATTCCATGACCCAGAAGATCTATGCTACTGCTTTGTGTTTGGAACAAGCACTATGCATGCAAAACCCTCTGTTGTATGGATGCATTTTATTATTAGCATTTGACCTACTCAGACATTTGGAGAGTAAAAAAATTGGTAAATATCTTCAATCCATGTACTCAAAAAGCAGTAATATATAATAAACATTACTTACTGTGAAAAATAGTAAGCTTTGATTATCAGCCTGGTCTTTTCTACCTGGATAAGAGAGATTGCTTTGCTACTGGCAAAGGGTTACAGACACTTTAAATTCTTCACTGTAGGAATTAGGACTAAACAGGTCACCTAGACAGTTTTTGTTAAAACAAAACCAGGTTCTTTTAAATAAAAACAACATCAATTACATACTGTTTTATCTTTGTTCAGCAAATATTTTACCTTTTGATTCAGACTAAGAATCTTCTAAACATACGAATTTATCCTCAGAGAGAAAAGCAGCACTGTATCTGGCCCTTCACATCCAATTTTCTCTTATATTCCATAATGATATATTACCAGACATACATATTTAAAATACCTAATTTAAGAAAACCAAGACCATAGCCACCTAGACCATAATTACAATATTCTGTCTGAACATTTTTCTAACAAAACTTATTTAAAAGAAATTAATATGCATGGCGATTTTCAAATATTAAAATATTATGCATAATTATCTCTTCCAACTCTCCATGCCCTTTTCTTTACCACTGTCAATGTTTCTAATGTTCATTATAAAATCATCTTTACACTCACTGAAAAACAATCCAATAACAAACCCATCCTTAGTCACAAACTAACTTCTGTAGGAAAACAGAAACTTTACCTCCTGACAAAGTTCTGATTACAAGCTATCAAGAGAAGCAAGAGCATTTGCTGTGTTTTGGTAATTTTTGTGGAAAAATTGTTTCCTACAGATATTTAATATTAAATTTTATGCCTGCTGGCCTGTTACATTACCAATAACCAAAGCTACCACTGACACTGGAAGCATCTCAGAAGACAAAGGTATGAAAAAAAACTCTAAATATCATTTAAGGATCAAATAGTTTCCTCCAATGCAATTTAGGAATATATTCCTGTCCTTAGCACAGGTACTCCTTTCCTTCCATCCCCTCATACTATTTTTCTGTTTTTTACTTTAGGTTATGTTCTGTCAGTGGCATTAATAAATGTCACTCTAGTAAAAACAAACTAAAAAGTCACACCACAGAAACAAGCATCCCACATTTCTCTTTTACTAGAGAATTTTTAAAAGTCTTTTTACTGTGTAATGATGTCAATCATTATAACTCAGTTCACAAATCAAATCAAGTATCAGTCAAAAGTTACAAAATCCATCTCCAAATATATCTTTTAAAGTCTATAAACTGCTAAGATGTGCTTGAGAGTGAATGCCACATCCTAAAGGTTATTAATCACCAGGAGAGGAGAAAGGTGGCTCTGTGTTTATGCCAGACTCGTGAATGATGGCTGCACACATTATAAATATTCAACTCCTAATATGCAGCACTCAAAGCCAGAGTCCCCAACTACATCAAAACCAAGAACAGTTCACAAAATGCTAAAATAACTGGGGCTGGAACCATTTATTTACTTTAATCTGCAGTGCATGTCTTCAGATAGAATAAAATGAAGATAAATCAGTAAAGAAAATAAGACATTTATAATACACTGAAAAACCTGAAAAAAAATCACTAAAACAATAGCTTTTGGAAAACTAGCATCTGCAGAAAGCCTTCTGGGCCTAAATCCAATACAAACCTGTCAGAAAATATTGATGAAAAATGTGCATTTACAATTGTAAATAAGACATGAATATGGAACCTAAACCTAAACTCAATTATTCCAGAAGGGAAAGGTTTGATTGAGATTTTTTTATTTTTTTACTGCTTTATTTAGTTAGCTGATTTAATTAGACAGTTATTTTGGTAAACAAAATTACTTCAGACTGAAACTCCTCCAATAACCATTGACAAATCAAATGAACATCAAAGACGGTCACTGTGCTTATCTGCTTCATTCATAATAGCTTACTGCAAATACCTGTGAGGGTCTAGTATTATAGAAACCACCTCCCCGGAAAAGAAATGTGATCAAAGGAATTTTCAGATGGCATAAGGCCAGCCTTTCATATACTGCTCAAGGGATTCTTTCAACTTTGTCTTGAAATGCCCTCTGATGCTCCACTCCAGATTCCAATCCACCTCTGCAAGCAAAAGGTTAATGGAGTGCACTCTTAACGCACAGGCACATCTTAACATAGACTAACAAAATGAAAGTATGTTTTCATGAAGTTAGGGTGCTCTTTTTAACATGTTAAAGTAATAACAGGCCTTCTGCCATTCCCCAAATACACTGCAATCAGGCAGCTGCTCAACATGGATAAGCATCATGAAAACCTTCCTGATTAAACTCACTACATCAAAAGCTCAGCTGACACAAGTTAGCAAAACATCTTCACTTGATGTTCTGGTGCTAGAATGAAAGGTCAAAAAACCCCCAAAGCCCCAAAACAACCCAACACAGAAAATAAAATGTCAGAATTGCATAAGGAGGGAGAAAACACTGTAAAAAGAATGTCACAGTGCTCAAGTAGCAGCAAGTCAGCTCAGTCTCCTTGAAGTCTGCTGCTTGACAGCAGCTCAGAAGCTGGTCAGTTTTCAGCATCAAAAAAAAACTAAAGCAGGAAGAAAATTAAGTTCCAGTGCAAAACAGTCCAGAAATATGGTCTGAACTTCATGTAGCTGAATCAATAGGAACTCATGTTTTCCCCAGTCAGCACTAGAGGTAGGAAAAGTCACTGGAATGGGTAACTCTACAAGTAAGGCTACACACACTTTTAAAATGAGAAAACTCTACTCTTTCCTGGTAGTGAATTTCTCAGTATTTAAGCACTTCAGGTAGATAGAGAGGATAGAGACCAGCAAAATTCAGAAATAGAACACATTCAGTTTCACTTTAGATTACAGTAACCAACATTTAAACTACTCAAGTAGGCTGCTCTACTTTTGAGAGAGCTATTTGGGTTTGTACTAAAAAATAAGTTGTAGTAGTAAGAAAAAAACCAGTTATTTTAACTCCACTTGTACTATCAGTAAAACAACTATAAACATTTCTACACGTAAATTTGGAGAACTGAAATGCAAGAAGCCTCCAGCTTCTGCCTTAATATCTAACTTCCCATTATCCCATACTGAGACTACAAGCTGACCCTTTGGAATCAGAACAAACTAAATGTGCCAAGGGCTGATCTTAAGTGTAAAATCAACAGGAATTGAATTTATGCATCCACCAGGACATGTAAGGATAAATTCCTGATTTGTAAACAAATCTCTCAGAAAACATACACTTCTTAGGATTACAGGACAGGAAAGGCTCACCAAATTCCAGTCCAGTCTTCAATCATGAGAAGTGCATAATTTCATGTTTTTTGCAAAGCAAACTCCTTCCTAAGAGTGCTTCTGATTTTGCTCTGATTGAAAAAACCATTGCAGAACTTCACTGCTCTAACAATTAGGAACCTTCTTTTAATTCCCAGCTTGAATTTATTCATAGCTAGCTTACACCCATTAGTTCTTGTGCCAATATTGTCCTTTAGTTTAAATAGCTCTTCTCCTTCCCTGGTGTTTACCTCCCTCAAGAATTTAATTTCATTCAATTATATTTCTTAGGACTAATTGTTTTAAAATGAGAGGACACACTTTATAAAACTATCAATGACATATTCCATAAGGAGAAAAATTAACTTCTCTAGCAATTAAATATCCACTGAATTTGCAAAGTGCACAGTAAGGCAGTTATAAACCCATGGAAAACCTGTATTATTCCAGGATGTAAGAGAAATTATGACTGCAAATGAAGATAGTACAAGCTGTAAGATGAGAAGCTTTACAAGCATACTGACATGAGAAAAAGAATTCTAATGAAAAAATAAGTTTATTTCTCAGTACTCTTGCAGAAGGACTTGAAGTTTAAAAATCCTTCTAATGCTCATTTCACTTGTCACTCTGAAAAATTAGGAAAAAAACCCCAAACACAGCAAAACTCACAAAACAATAAAATACTCAGGGACCCCAGAAAAAAAGGTGCAGTATTTTGTATGCTTTTTAAAGGGTAAGGATAATTTTAATTTCACTGGGTCAACCTCTATAATGTCTCTTTGGTTCCTCTTGAGAGTTCCTAAAAAGGTCAAGACAAAGTGCTTCTTGATGAACCCATGATCACAGAAAACCACATCATCTTTTTAGAAAAGCATGTATTTTGCAGAGCAATTAGACTGTGTTTAGTGATTCCTAGGCTGTGACACATTATTGAATGAAATAGCATTTACATCCATATTTAAGAACTACACATCTTTTAATTTCAGGAAATTTTATATTAGCAAATAGTTTGGCATATACTGCAGCTTAATTGAATTAAAAATAAAAGGCTTCTATTTTGTATTAGCTTCCACTCTGTGCCTACAATATGCAGTGAGGTAATAAGAGTGATATAAATTCAAATGTAATTTTTATACTAATAATATGATGAAATCAAATACCTAATATTAGTTTGAACTCATTCATTTATACTTGTTAAGAAGCATACATATTACTAACTCAAGACATTAGGCAAATGAATTACAGAGAAAAGCCAGAGCTCCACTTCACTGTACTAATCAAGAGTTATCTATTTCCTCAAGCTAGAGGAGTAAACAGGCCAATGGATTAACAAGAAGCTTCTCTATTTTTATTTTTTTAAGACATAATTTAGGTTTCTTCTAAGCTTTCTTCCCACTTAATGAAGCTAACCAATATCCCTTTCTTGGATCTCAAGTGTGGCCCCCTTCAATGAGTGGAAGACTATGCATTATAGAAGTCTTCCAGGCCACCTCACTAAATCACTCAAATATTTAGAGAAATTTGATGTTCTCATATTTCTCTAACTTCAGTTTTTCAAGAGCTATTCAGACTATACTAATAGTACATAAAAATCAAGAAATGTCAATCTAAATGTCTGAAGAAAAAAAAAATCAAAATGTGGATTGCTTTTTGATTTTTGTCTCTTAAAAAACCACATACTAGAAAATGTTCAACACAACACTAATAATGAACCCAAAGCACAGGTACCACTGATACAGATAAGTATAAAAAACTTTGATGATATCATCTCCAGAATATCACTGATACAGTCAAAATATTTTAATATTTCACTATGATAAAGGACTTCTTCACTCAAACCAGATCATACAGAGCACTATCAGCCTATTTCTAAACACTGGAGGTAGAAACACCTCCACTCATTGCAAGATGAAGTGCTGGTTGCTGATTTTTATTTTGTGAATTTCCCACTACAGTTTCAGTAATTGCTGCTGGGGGAAAAAAAAAAAAAATCTCTCTTCTGTTGGGATATGAACCTTTAGTGGTTCACAGTTTCCAGTGAATATTCTGAACGGTTCTCAGTTCTACAACATACAGGAAAACCATGATGATTTTGCAAAGAAAGAATATAATGATTAATTATTCCCTATAGACAGTGTATAAGCATTCAAATACATAAAAAATATGTTTAAAGTTAGTTAAAAGTTACTACTACTTTTTAAGGCCGACAAGATCTAAATTATTCAACTTTTTGCCTCTGAAGAAAGAATTACGAAAATATGGAAAAGAATACCTAGATTTCTGCTCACTTTACTGCAGAAATCCAGTTCATGAAGATCAGATGCATATGGGATCCCTGTTCAAATTCATTCAACTGAACTTTATGAGCATGAAGACTTGACCCATATCTTAACTTACTTTCATTTTAAAAGAAAACTTATATTATCAATATTCTTCTCAGCAGAAGCCATGGCTCACAATGAAACAACTCCCCTACTACAAAAAAAAAAAAAAAGAAAAAGAAAAAAAGTGTTTACCTACCCTGAAAAGGCCTTCCTTGTTACTGAAAAAAAAAAAAAAAAATTCTCTGCACTACCCTGTTTCTAAAGCCTCTGCACACATTTTTTTTCCCCTCTCCCTGGTATTTAGGGGAGAAGGGGTGGGAGGAAAGAAAAAGGAATGAAAAGTGAGTAAAACATTGGTAATTTGTTTAGCTAGTGATGCAGGCTGTTCTCCAATCAAATTTTGTTTCCCCAAGGAAGATATCACTTTTAAATTACACAGCAAGAAGGCAAAAGAAAGGAAGCAAACAATCAAAACCTTCCCAGGAGGGGTAAGAATAAGGCAACAACTCCAGAGATCCTATTTAATAAATAAACACCTTCATTTTTGTAAGTTAATTTCACCACAGGAAATAAGTTTAGTTTTAATTATATTGCCTTGTGTCATGTTTTATAAAAGGTACATGAGGCTCATTGACTTTCTCTTATTATTAAAGTCTTTTCTATGCTAGAGAGACGTTGCATGTAGATTAAGTCTCAGTAGAGCCCTAGCTCAGTGCAAAGTGATGTAAGATGAACAGTTTTATTGTTATCCCACACCTGAGACAACTACTGAGATTAAAAACAAAATGCAGATGACATTTTTTTCAAAAAAAAACAATTAGACATAAGAAAACGTTAAAAATATAGCTATACTAAAAAATTACAAAATATGCCATCCAGTCAAAGCCTTTGCTTCCACAGATACAGGAGACACACAGAACTTCAAAAATCCAGAAGCCAAAAAGGTAATAAAGGAATAAATAAAGTTTTAAAAATCATTTTCTAAAAAGAGAAATTCCAGAGAAAAATAAATGTGCTTCTGAAGTTCAGACACCACAAGTGAGACATTCTATGAGCTTAGAATAGCCTTTCTTAACCCTCTGGCACTATTCAAGATCTTAGTTCAAGACAATTTTAGGAGGCAGAGACTCTAAAATAAGTCACCTCCCCTCAGTGTTTAACCTCTCCCCTCTACCAATAAGGAGAGACAAATATTTGCTTTAGGAGGCAAAAAAGAAGCTCCATATCAGTGCCTTTTTCTTGTTTTGTTTTTTTTTTAATTTTAGGCAAAGCAGGATTATGATACTACAAAGATTTTTTTCTTCTAGTTGCATATCAAATGTTTGGAAACAATGCCAGATATTTCTAGATGTCTGCTGCGACCAACAGGTAGCTTGTTCCTGCTGAGGAAAAACAAAATATACTAATGATGAATTTGTGAAGATTTTTCTAGTTTTCTACTAATCTGCTATGACTACTCAATAGCTGGTGCCACATAACCATGAGGCAATTTCTTTGGCTTCCAGAAGAATGAGAAGATAACACACCCCCCCTGTGGCTAAGACCACAAAGCACATCAGAAGTCTATTTATATTCCAGTCTGCTTTTTACTTCTGTAAAGAGGGCATGAACTTCTGCTATCAGCCTAACACCTTTCAGGAATAAACAATTATTTCTGGAAGGGGTAAAACTCTTACATAGCCCCAACAATCTTAAAAGAGATGCAAAATCCTGAAAAACTCTTTTCAGACGCTGCTTTTTTGCATTGCTGCATAGGATTTTTCACCTCAGTTCCCATTATCAACATTCACAGTATCTCTGGAACAGCTTAAAGTTTTAAAAAAAAGGTTTGCTAGAATCTCTAGCGATCATTACCTAACACATTTACTCCCAGTTGCTTATCCATCTCGAATCCCTATGTGCAAAGTTTGCAACTGAAAATTAAATACATAAAGTATTTCTTTGCCAAGCTGCCTGACACTCATTCCTCAAGCTGTTTGCCCTTCATACAATTCAGAAAATCAAGGCTTTGATTCAATTCTTAATAGAAAAACATTAAAAATTCCCTTTAAATGCTCTTCCTCATACTCATTAATAATCACCAAGTAATTCTGGTGTCTGAATGACAAGAAGCAAGGCAATATTTTAAGAGAGCTTGGCATCCTCATAAGATGAGGATGAGCCAATATGCAATTAACAATAATATAGTATCTTCAGAATTTCAAAGGAAGTCTTCTTTTATTAGTGGCAGATGGAAGAAATAAAGAGACACAGATATTTACTAGAACCATTCTCACTCTGATGTCAAGGAGGAAATTCCAAAATGCATTTTGGAATTTTGAATGCTACACTGTTGACACTCTTTTGAGATTTTAAAATCCCTATGCTCCTTAGAGTAACCCAGTTATCTTCTATGGTCCATGGTGGTGGTCTTAAGAAGTGGAGTCAACCTTTGAAAAACATAAGAATTTAGCTAGAGCTGTCAAAACACAGCAAATTTTGAATCCAGAACTGACAACTTTAAGCATTCAAGCATGCTGTCTGTACTGCAACATTAACTCCAGTAAGTGAAAGAATTCAGAGATTTTCAAAGAGTACAGAGACCAAGCCAGCTGTAGGTTGTATAGGTGGCCTTATCCAAGCTGCATCAAACAATAGAGTTCCTTTTTCTAAGCCTTTTCAGTCATTATTCCATTGCTGTATTCCTCCTAATTCAGTTATCCCTAGTCAGTGACTCTTTGCAATCCTATCATAAACATCTTCACTGAATTACAAGGCCTCAAAAACAACAAGCCAAACAAACAAAAAAACCCCACACACTAAACCAAAAAAAGGAAAAGAAAAAAAAAAAAAAAAAAACCACAAAACTCATGCACATCTCCAGGAGTACATTTAGTATAAAGTAGTTAGACAGTGCCATGAGGGATTTATTGTTTTACCAGAACAGAGCTGTGGGAGAGAAACAATACTGTTACTAGGGAACTGTGTATTAACTACAAGTTATTCACCATCTGTACTTGTCTTGAGAACTAGTTTTCAGTATTAAAAATTTTGAGGACTTCTTTCTTTACACGCTTTACAACATCTGCACAAGAATGATTAAGTATGGCTTTTCCTCCTATATTTTAAACTTGATTGCTAAAGATCATATGAATAAACCCAGATAAATACGTACAGGGAAATTCTGCACTGCTTGAGGCAGAAGACTGCATACAAATAACTGCAAAATACTGTTTTGTGTTTGAAGAATAAGTTGTAAGGGAAGGTTTGCAAGGAACAATATTTTAATTTACCAGTGCCAGATCACCAGGTATGAAGAAATATGGAAGAGGTCTAAAGCTGAAGTTGGCTTTTTATCTTCCCTACTTATAACTGTGGAGGTAGGTAAATAATAATGTAATTAAGATTCAAGTTTCATATGTCTGTGCATCTTTACAAACACGTCTGCCCAATCTTATTACACTTCAGTAACCTTCACAGTAAATATGACATAGAGAAATAGGAGGGGGGGAAGAAAGAGTGAGAAAGTTCATAAAATTCAGCTGCTTATCTAATAGCAGAAGATGATCAGCTGGTATTAGACTAATGTCCTGCAATTTGCACCTATTTTCAATTAAGCCATTGAACAGGATCTAAGAGATTAGCTCGACCCTTAGATCTCCTTCCCTGAATAAACAAAGGTATCACTTGAGCCTGGTTGGTAATCAGGTTACTTTAAAAGCATTGAAGATTCTCACAATGGCTAGAGCAGAAAATTCCAATTTACACACAACAATTTTCCAGGAGAAACTTTTCAATGAAGCTGCATTTTGAAAACCATGCATTTCTGTGGCTGTTCTATCTAAACGTGTGATATATATTTTTAACAAGCACCAGGAAAACTTGAAGTGTCTAAAGGAAATTAAGTAATTTTAAATCCTCCAAGTAATCTAATATCGAAAAACAAAGCACGTAATTACTGTGGAAAAGCAGCATTCCAATCTTCCTTTACTTCTTTCAGAAGAACAGGGTTTATGAAGGGCTACATCTTGGGGGAAAAAAACCTAAAACACTGGCCTAAAACAGACTAAGGCAATTGGAGGCCTTCTGAAGACAGTTACAGTTTACAAGTTAAAGGCAAGTAGAAAATGTAAATATACTGCTAAAATTGCCAAAGTTTCATTTAAAAAACAAACCAACAACAAAATGACATAATTCAACATTTTTCAAAATCAGTCAAAAAAGATGTGCTTTGTGGTTTCATTCCTGGAGATGCAAACACAGACAAGAATGTAAAAAAAACCAAAAACCCCAAACTGCTGGGTGTTTAGATCTAAAAATATCTAAACGCACAGGGTGTTTAGATCTAAAAAGATTCAAAGCTCACTCATTTATGCATTTGTTTTTTGGTTTTCAGGGTATGCTGGTTTTGCAATAATTGATTTCTGGTGAAGAGAGAAAAAGTTAGCAATGGAACCAGGACAGGGGGCTGCGATTTTTTTATGTTTTTGACCAAAGTTAAGTTATATTATGTTAAAGTCTGTTCAAGTCTGTATCTTTGCAGCATTTTTAACAGGTACACCAATGGAGAACCTACCTCATCCTTTAGATAAATAAAATGTCTTCTCCTGATGTGGACATGGAAATAAACTCTAAATACTGACAACGTTCCACACAAATTTTCATAATTAGAGAGATACAGTATGTAACACACCTGAAGTACTTTCAGTTTTTTAGTAGTACTATTTAAGTCAATAGTGGCTGTATTCATTAAATACATATTCATTCATATCACGACAATGTTCTCCTTAAAGGTAAATGGAGGGCAAGGTGTTATGTTGTTAATGTGTAATATAGTATTTCTTCAGTACTGTCAGCACGATTCAACCAAACTTTAATCCAGAAGTCTCAATTATTTTTTAACCTAATCCAGTGTGTACTGTGACCCGATGTAACAAACAATAACCTCCCTGCCAAAGGCCAGTCTTCAACACTTCCTTTGTCAGTGGGCATTACTCTTTGTGTGGAGAATTTCTCAGAAAATTGTTTGAAGACATGGAAACTGATATCCTGAAAATTCATCAGAAAGGAAGTGATTAGCACTCAGATACACTAGGTAAGCTGCCCTAAAACATTCTAAAAAGTTTATAGCTAAATTCACTGTTACTTTTCCCCAAGAAGTTAATGGGAGAAGATTCTAGATGCTGCCTCTCCATAACAAGAATATCCACACAAAGCAACGTGAAGACTGTAGACTAAAATACTCTAATAACGTCAGTAAAAGCACCACAAAATACAATCTGCTTTCTACTTGGGGATTTCATTTTCTAAGCAGAAACTCAATGTTTAAAATGTTTTTTAATGTCTCCTCACAAGAGACAACTCTCTTGCTTCACCCAATCACCATAGGGTTAAATCTTTTTTGTTGTTGCTGTACACCGGAATGAAAATTAGAGCTTTCAAATTTATACATTAAAAGAAAAGAAAATAATTAAAATACAAGAACTAGCCCTGGGAATTCAATAAGTAAATGGTTAGAATATGGGAACAGAAAATTACAGTGAGTGCCTTAAAAAAAAACCTCACAAAAAATCCTTTAGACTCAAGCTTGGTAATTTAGCCTCCAGGCATCTTCTACCCTGAGAAAGGTGCCTAAGCCAACCTGGTACATGCATGTAACTGTTTATTCTCCCATCAAAAACTCCATCCCTCATCTGACAAATATTCAACCTGGAAACAAAAAAAAAACAAACAAAAACCAAAAAACTTGTAATTTTCTATCAAACACAATTGTTCAATTGAATGTATTCTAACTGCTATATTAACAATTGGTTAATTTAATCTCTATTTACCCTCTAAACCAACCACTGTTCCACATAAATATTTTCTGGTATCATGTGTTTCATCCACACATTCTTTACAAATACTCTGCATTCTGAAATTAATATCAATAAAGTTTCATAACATTCCTATGCTATCCTCTATTTTGTTATACCACCTATTTTGATTTTCTTTTTTATTGTTATTCAAACTGCTATTGCCTCCTTTATAGTGAATCAGTTACTATAGAAACAGTTGTACATGCAAACATAAGTTGAATCCACTAGCGTGGAATAACAAAAATTATCATTTGATTGATTAGTTAGAATTGCTGGAATAACAAAATGTCAAAATTCATGTGTTGGCTAAAATTCACGCCTAGCCTAGATTCAATATGCGATGGAAACAGTGAAATGCTACAGGTTGGTAATAAAGAAACAAACAGCAATGTTTTAAGCATGCTTAATCCCATCTAATATTATCACTGAGTTATGTATTTTATTGAATTGCTCTTCCAGTGAAAGACTTTAAATGCAAAGATTTATTTCATAGCAAAACTCCAGGTGATTCATCATTCCAGTAATTTGTATTAATTTAAAGCTACTGGATCAATTTACCACAATAAATTGTCTTGTGTTGATAAAAACGACTGCATTAGGTGAAAGTTACCAACATTGGGATATCTAAATTTTCTTTATGTGCTTTATATAAATTAAAGCAAGACCAGGCTGAGATTAAACAACTGATTTTTCATCAATTCCTTCCCTGGTTAATACATTAGATTTATTTTTCTTTTTTAACAGATAAGAGTAGTTATAAGCAAATATAAGATGTACATATATCACACAAAGAAATTTTCATACATTTGTAGAGTGCCTTATCTTTCAGGATTATAGAAATGCTCAGTTAATTGGCTTCCATAACATACAATAGTTGGTTTAAATAGGAATTGTACAGAGTGCCACCTTAGCTAGTTCTGCTTTAACAACTAATTTCTACAACATTGAAGAAAAGGCTCTTAGAAGCTTGCTCCAGCCTAAACACCTATAATGGTTTTTACAGGTGGCAGGAGTCTTTCAAACAGCCAAAATCAGAGCTGAAAACTCACCTTCCATCAAGAACCTCATCATGCTAATGAGCTTTTGATGTCATTGCTGTGTGCACTACAGACCCCAGCTCCTCCAAAAAAATGCTGTTCTGATCTCCTTAGCTTTCTGCCAGTGCTGTTCCACCATTTAAATATCTTAGCCATGTTGAAGATTTTTGAGCATATTTCATTATTTGTTTCGCTCAAGAGCTACTCAGAGTGAGACTATTACTATTAATTACTATTATTTGGGCTGAACTCAAAGAAAAATGTTCCAGTGGTTTCAAAGAGCTTTGAATCAGACCCAAAGGGCTTAAATTGGATCTAATTTATTCCTGGACTTTACTGACCCTCTGCACAGTGATGAATTTAACCTTTCTTGAAATTACTAATTAAATAGGCCAAGAATATATTTTTAATGGCTTTTTCAATTTGAACTATACTGAAAAATTGCATGTATAACATATGGAAATTTTTCTGAAAGCTTTCCTGGATCTATATTATGGTCTATGCATTTGTAAATTATTTTTAAGTCTTTTTTAACATCAGTCAGTTATTTCTGAAGCAGTAGATGATATTGATTAATATATGGTGATTAAAGAATCCACTTGTGTGACAATGACTTTAAATTTTAAGATAAGGCAAACTGATAAAAATAGAAGGGCATAATTCAGGGAACAATTATCCACCTCAGGTGAAGGAGTTCTACAGACTTAATTACAAAAACGTACAGAACACATTACTGTCAATTAAAGCACACCCTGTGCAATACATTAAAGCCCTCTCCCCTGTGCAGAAGTGACAAATACTTCATTATGCCCTGGAGAAATAAGGAAGAACAAAAAGGGGTAATGTCAAATGAAAAAGGGACTGATCTGTTCATAAGACAGAAGTATATAATATATATATATATTAAGGAATCTGGATGAAAGGTATAAAACTAAAAGAGGGAAAACTGCCTAAGGAACGGTGTAATTTGTTTACAGAGGAGTTAGGATGGAGATTTACTATGGTAATTAAGCTATTATTCAATGACAAAATGAAAAAAAAGAAGCAATTACTAAAGAAACCCTGCTGACACTTGGCCTAAAAAGACACATACCTTGCCAAGAATGGAAATGGTAAAGTAAACAGCAACAATTTTTAAAAATTATTTTACTTAAAACCAAATCAACCAAGTTGGACCTGTCATCACATCATCTTTCACTTTCCTGATCTCCATGTTCTTCTCCACTGGAATGAAGTATCTCTCACAGCTCCCATACATAGAAATAGAGACATCTTAACATAGTTTGGAAGAATCCTCCTCTTTTCTCTACCATTCTTTGAGTATTTAGCTTCATTACTAATACTGTTTTGAAATATAATTTGAAGTAATATTCATGTTGTGCTACACAGTAGTTGTACTCTCTCAACATTTCTGTGGTTCTTGATTCAGGGACAGGAACTTAATCCGCAATGGAGACCTTTTTTCAGTATATATCTTTCATATGCCTTAGCTAAATTCCAAGTAATCAGCTGATTCCAGTAAAATGTAGTCTGTTAATAAAAAGATGAGATTTTCCACTCCTAAAATATGTCCAAAGACACCACAAAGTTAATCTAGGTAACTTTACACCAGCATCTTCCAAGTCAGCAAACAGCAGGCACTCATCCAGCCCAGCACTGAAGTCATGTTATATCAAACAGAGGCAAGTCCCATGTGAAAACCATGATCCAATGTAGCAAACTCCTGATCTAAGCTCTTCTGCTTGAAAATTGCCTTGATAGTTATAGACTTTACTGTCTGCTACAAAATTAAAAACTTGGTATTGATTACTTATAATTATTTACCTGTTTTGACTTAAAGCTTGAGAAGATTTTTTTTTTTTTTGGCAGTTTCCCCTCCTTTTGAATTTCAGGCTTTTTTTCCCAAAGCTGTTCTATGCTTTGCAATACCCTACTCAGACAAGTGATAATTATTTCCTATACACAGATTTACACATAACCTGCTTAATTTCAGTAATTAACCTCAACACACTGCTATGTGGGTAAAGGATGAATGGAAAGTCAGCTTACTAACTTGCCTGTCACAATCAAACATGTCAGCTAAATTCCAATTCAGGGCTCAGTTTAATTAGACAGGGGATTGCATATGAGTATCTAACAGCTATGACACCGTGCAGGAACTCATTCTCCTCTTACATATTCCAAAATATATCAAAATGCAAATCAAAACAAATCACATGTATCGCAGTGATTTAGATCCACTTGACTGCACTCCTAAGGAGAGCGAGGGAGATGCTGAAGCTGATCGGTTCCATGATATTGCTAGTTCAGAAAACATGCAAAAAAGCCTCTCAATACATCATACAGTCAGGGACAACGAACTGCAAATTACCACAGAGGAGGAGAACACTTTTCCTTAAGATGTCTCTCAAAACAAAAGTGATTATTTTAAATAAATAAACAAAACAACTAACCAAGTCACATGGAACAATACTGGAGTATCGCACAACATTCTATTCCTGAATCCTCATGTCAAATTTCATGACAGATAAAGATAGTCAGATTTATCAAAAACCATTTCTAATACTCCAACATAACCAGGTCAGACATAAATCCTTGCTTTCTACACCATGCCAGTTATTTTGACCATGCCACAGGTCAGGATTCAGCATCCCACCTTCAACAAAATTTCTGTGGCAACTGCACTGCAGCCCAGCATGTGGCTATTAGAAGCAACTGAATTATGGACTACTCTTGGAAATTTTGTCTTTAGCTTGTCTACTCACATTCAGACTGCACAGAGGAAATGGGTCAGTTTGAACCAGAAGCACAGCAGTGGTATACATTTTAAGCTTTACTGCTTCTAACACAGATACAGAGTCTTTGAGTGCTAATGAACAGACAGGAAATTAATTTTTTTTTTTTAAAAAAGGATGAGGTCACATCATTTTTCTTAGGTAATTATTATAAATGCATACACCTAAGTTCGACCATATTCTTCCTCCCTATACTTTTTTCTTGCCATCTCAGCATGACTCAAGATTTACCTGGAGCACTGTAAAATCACAGCTGATTCTTGCATCACAGGAAAAGCTGAGACTGAGCTACTTAAATACCTCACGATAAGTAAGAATTTAATGAAAATGAATGAGCACAAATGTCTGACAGAGAAGGAATACCTTACTGAATTTAAAGTATATCAAGGGTATCACTTACTTACTTAGAGGTCATATTTCAGCACCATCAATAAACAGTTCAAAACAAGAGAAATCAGTTCCTTTATCTGCCACAGTTCAATCATTTCATGCTCTAGGGCCACATCCAGTACTTGTAGCAGAAGTTGTCTCCTGTAAAATCAACATCCAGGTCTATTTTAATAGGCAACAATTTATGAACAACTTGAATTGCTTCTATCTGGTAAAACTTGAAAAAAGCCAGCGTGGATTAATTTCTCTACCATCTTCCAAGAACAACTGCATCATTAAAATCTCCAAACTGAAGTCTAGTCAAATCTGTTTAATCATTTATACCAGGAATTTTTTTTTTTTTTTTTTACAAATTACTGTAAGAGAAATTATTTTTATTATGTGTAAACTAACTAAGAACTAACAGAACTGACTCAGCCTCTTTAATTTATATTTACTGAAATTTAAATTCATAAAGATTAAAAAAATGAATGCATTGTGTGTTAATCTGTAACAGTTTTGTTGCTCCACAACAATTAAAGTGGGAGGTTAATTCTGAAAATAGTATATATTTAGCTGTCTGGTGCTAACTCAAATCTTTTTATTTTTTTTTTTAATTGGAAGTCTATTTCCTTCTGGGAAACACAGACTGGGAATTCTGTGCTGTAGAAAAATCATATATAGCCTTTATTTGCCCTCGCTGTTCAGGTACATTGTTTATTCCTTTTACCATGATCATAGACACATACAACTACAAGTCTTAAAAGACCCAGCTGAAATGTGTGTCAATTTGTAGGAGCATTTGCTGCAATACATATAACCGTGGAACTTTGGGCAGATGATCAAAGTGGTTCATCTTTTACCTATGAGATAAAAGAATCTTTGCTTGCAGAAAAAGTGATTAAATTTGTAGTAACTTAGTTTCTTAGTCAGAAAGGCTGTTCTAGCACAAGAGAAATCAGAGAAAGTGAATCAAGACAAATCAAGAGAGAATCAAGAGAAATCTTTACATTGTCTTAATCTTGCCAAGCCAGAGAGGACATTAAACAACCATTTTATTTTGTTAGAAAAATAATCATGTATTACTAGTAAACCATACTATTTGTATCTCACTGAATCCACTGTGAAACAGACAGTGTTTCCTGTACCAAGCTAAAGTCAGTCATTCTCGTGCAAGTGTTTAGAAATATAGGCAGTTTAATTTTAGGCAATATCTTCTGTGCTTGTTTAATTCCTATGTTTCCCCTGCCCAGTGCTAGTCCAGCTGCCTTCTCATTCTGTCCAAGAATTGAAAGGTGCTCTTTCCATGCTTTAGTCAGACAATTAGAATTTTACTGTTTCATTGATTAAACTATGAGGCTATTCAGAAAATAGCATGAACAATGCAGCTGGTCATAATTTCTACTCAATGATTCAAGTACAAGTAAGACTTGGCTCAACTTGGACACTTGTTACTCAACCTTATTTTTCCTGAAGAGTATTATAACACACGATGTAGTTTTAGCAGATGATCTGATCTCACTCTGCAGAACTATTGAAATCTTCTTTCTTTGTGCACCTTGCATTGCTGGTGTCTGTAAGAGTACAAACATTGTGGCCTCAACATCATTTAAAAAAACCCAAACAAACCTGCAGAACGAAAAGCAAAACTGGCACAATGAAAAGAACACACATAGAAGGAAGTCTGTACATGTTACCTGTGTCCCCAACCAGAGGTAATGGAAGTCTTTCTACTGATTTACATGACATTTTAATGTAATCGTGAACAATATTGTGGAGATAACTGCTTAAAAATCCCAGAACTGTAAAACCATTTAGTTTGGTAAATATTTTTGAGATCATCAAGCTCTACTTGACTGCACCAGGGTTGACAATTCACTTACCTCTACCATCGACCTACTCAGTCTGCACATCTTGACTTCCAGACTCATTGCAATTATGTCGAGATAGACTGGAATGACACCATCATCAGTCCTTTATTTAAAACTTGTAATGCTTTCTCTCAAAGAACTTCTCTCAGGCAACTCCACACAGCACTGACTCCTTTACTCATTAGCTGCTCCACACAGCACTGACTCCTCTCTGCAAGTTTCCTTCTTCCTTTCTGCATGACTGCCTAAACCCAAGCTGTCCCTCACATACGTCCCCTACCTCCTCACAGCACA